>JARQOD010001750.1:45130-90864 GCA_033576555.1 Oophaga sylvatica | reverse complement strand
TCCCACTATGAGCTACACACATGACCAACTGTATAGCCTGGGATGCGTAGCGTTCTTGCAGCGCAGGCCTATTTTTAAAGACGCTAAGCCCATCAGATATAAAAGACAGGCATGTTGAGACGTGTCCCGGCCTATTTTGGTACATACCCACTCCTATGCAACGATATTGAGTACCGTTCAACAAAAATCAGGTACAAACTTTTTAACATACCTGTGTTTCGGACCCTCAGACCATGCCAGAAGCACTCTGTGCCATGTACTCTAACTCATAATATTCGATTTTGATCAGCATTCAACAAAAAAATTGGGTGCTAACTTTTTAGCATACCTGTGTTTCTATAGCGAATACACGGCCCCCTACAGCGCATACCTATAGTGTAGTTTAATGTAGGGGGCAAACAGATTATCGCTGGTGCTTGGAAAATACCACATTTCATAGATGGTGCTGATCCGCTGAATCATTTTTAAACATTTCACGCCACTCATGCACCCACAGCACACTTATGCTGTACCAGCACCGCTGCAGCTAGCGCTTTTAGCTAAAAAAGACCCTTATTTGCATCATTTTCATTATAGTACGACTGGTACATACCCACTCCTATGCCGCGATATTGAGTACCGTTCAACAAAAATCAGGTACAAACTTTTTAACATACCTGTGTTTCGGGCGCTCATGCCATACCAGAAGCACTCTGTGCCATGTACCATAGCCCATAATAATCGATCTTGATCAGTATTCAACAAAAAATTGGGTGCAAACTTTTTTAGCATAGCTGTGTTTCTGACTCCCATGTCGTACCAGAAAGACCTATTTTGGCACAGGACTACACCTATGCAACGGTTTTGACCACTACTCAACAAAAATGGCTACAAACTTTTTAACATATCTGTGTTTCGGACTATCATGTCATAGCAGAAGCACCCTGTGCCATGTACTCTAGACCATAATATTCGTTTTTGATCACCATTCAACAAAAAATTGCGGCATGTTGAGACGTGTCCCGGCCTATTTTGGCACATGACAAATGTTTCTGACTCTCATGTCATACCAGAAGCACCCTGTGCCATGTACTCTAGACCATAATATTTCACATCGGGTATGGGAACTACATAGCTTTGTTTTCTCAGGTATTTAAAAAAGTGTGGAAAACTGAAAATCCCGCGGCCTGTGGTAATTTAGTGAGAACTATATAGACAAATCGGGTATCGTCACACACGAGACCACGACACATCGGGCTATCACATTTACCACTAGTTTTCAAAAATCAGCTCCTTAACAATAAAGTAAGAATCGTAGCGTCCTGCATTGTGGTCTATAAATGTATAGTTTGAAAATTTACCGTTGCTAAAGAACAGTAAAAAGTCGTGCGTACAACTATCACCCCCAAAATTCTCACTACTATCACAAACACTATTGCCTACAGAGGCGCCCCGCGAGAATTTCCGTATGTGTGTATCAAGATGCTCCCTGCTATGACCGAATGTTTGCTCGTGGATGCTGGCATTTCCAGTGACATCATAGTTGTGTAAATGCGCTGGGGCACGTGTATCGATCCCCTTGGGTGTAATGTGTGATCATTTTAATTAATTTTCAATTCATAACCACACGTTCTCAGGCAGACAGGTTTATTTCACAGAAGTTGACTGTACAGTTGCATAATCTTTGTTTAAAATCATACATTTGCATAATTTTGTTTAAAATCGCACAGCGCTGCAATAATGTCGGGTGTTGGACATGCACTTATCAGTCTTTCATACGTGTCGCAGAAAGATTTTAGTCTGTTCTGCGAGAGTTTATTATGCACGTACTGTGCAGACATGTCAAGAAACATTTTGGTGTGTTCACCAGTCCATACGGGTGTTGCTGTGTAAGGCGATCGACCATCATCCTTCTGCTTCTTACTTACACGCCGGCGCGATACCGCGCGTTTCTTTGACGGTAATGCATCGGCTGAATTGGCAGCTGCTGCTTCCGCGTTGCTATTTGCAGATTCTGTAGCTTGACACAGACGTATATTCTTAAGCCGACTACTCTTAGCATTCCCGGGTGCTCGGTTGGCGCGTCGTTTTCTTCACGATCTGCGACACACCCGTGTGAAAGAGGCTCCGTTCTCACTTCCGTTCTGTTCTCAAATCCATAATTGCGCTGCTGCAAAACTCGCGAATGACGATCCTCCGTAACTAAAGAAAAGATACGTGGTGTAGTTAACCGCTAAGTGGGGGAGATATAGGAAGAGCTACATGAGCCACTTGGCTCTGATTCAACGCGATATTTGTAAAGCTACTAGCACCGATTATCTGTGAAACCGATGCATGATTGTTTGTATAAGTACACTATAGAGCGGCCTAGACATATATACTTACAAGTATGCCCCGGGTGCTGATCTACAGAGAATGCTGAATTAACAGACATCTCGCTGCTCGGACGCTGCCGTATGGGGCTGTTTTCTCCCTCAAACTGCAACCTCACGGGCGATACTTTAGCAGCTGTAAATAAAATATAACATACATGAATGCGCACAACACATTCACAAAGCTAACTTGACACAGGTAAATAAAACTAGTTACCGCAGAAATTTTTATCTGCGTGTATAACTACACTATAGAACTGCGTAGACATATATGCTTACAAGTATGAGACGTGTAGTGTAGTTCAGAGATTGGTGAATTAAACGGTGTGGAGGTGCTCGGGCGTTTTCGTATGGGTTGTTTTCTTTTTCAAGCTGCAGCCTCCTGCTCGTTAGTTTAACATCTGTAAATAAAATATAACTATTACTCGCCACAGAAATGATATCTACGCGGGCCACACGCACAAAGCTAAATTCGCAAAGCTATCGTAACGTGCGTAAATAAAATATATCCACTAGTTATTGGAGGCGTCACAGGGTACAGAGGGTACAAACACATATCACCCTGGTTTCATGGACCCGCTACCTTTTCTATTCCAGAGCCGTGTGCTTAGCGAATCACCCCATCTTTTAGGAGCGTTGGGAGGATTATAGTCCGGTTCTACGAACTCGACATCTGAATCCTGGGGATCCTCCACGATCTCAACATCGGAATCGCGATGCTCGAGCGGCTCAGTCGCCACAGGGTTTCCAACCGTCCAGTCCGCTACAGCTGTATCTGTATGAGAAAATGTTTATATTATTAAAACATCTCTAGCTAACGACCCAGTCAGCTAAAATAAAATTAACTGTATGGATTTTAGCGGCAGTCTATATTAATTATTAATATTAATAGTAGACGTTATAAATTTACAGCTAGAGGGTAATGATGGTGACGCTTCGGGTGTGAAATATTGTTTCAAGGTGCTTAATCGGCATGATGGCCCTGTAAAACATTAATAGATTTTTTCTATCTAGCAGTTCATGGTATTGACAGAGGGCGTGTTCTCTCTGCTAACCCCAATAAATACAACCAGCTCCCAAGCGATACACAGCTCACCTGTAAGGCTTCGCACCTCACAGACCACAACTCCGATCTGAACAGGACTATAGTGAGTATTTTTACGGATTTCGTTTCAATTATATTAAGTTAGTATAGTTTAAGTGTTTATTTGCATGAATAGGTTACCCTTGTTTTCATAGTTGGTCTTTAGAGTTAAAGTGCGTATTTTTATGTCTTTTGTTTCAGCTATATTTAAGTTTGTGTAGTGTTTGCATGAATAGGTTAAGCGTGTTTTCATAGTTGATCTTTAGAGCTAAAGTGCGTATTTTTATGTCTCGTGAATATCCACGTTTGTTTCAATTATATTTAAGTTTGTGTAGTATTTGCATGAACAGCTTAGTCGTGTTTTCATACTTGATCTTTAGAGCTAAAGTGCGTATTTTTATGTATATTTAAGTTTGTGTAGTATTTGCATGAACAGCTTAGTCGTGTTTTCATACTTGATCTTTATTTGCTTTAATTTAATAGCGGACCCTTTTTATTCAAGATGGAGTCCAGATATTCTCGCGTTCAATATTCTGCTTTGCTTTCACCAGAACAATCGGGTAAATTTTACACCGTATATAGTGTACGTCGTATTGTGTCGGGCTGTCTGAGTCTGCGCTTTGTATATATAAACGATATATTTCATTCTTATTTAAGAAGAGGGAGTCCATTCAGACTACTCCTACGAGAACCGGTTCATTACGCAGAACCTGTTAGAGGAAGGCAACTCTGCTAGCGGGCGACGAGCCTCAAGCTCTCACCAGTCTGTCACAGGCAAGAAACCTATAGCTATATCATATGTTTTAAACCTATGTATCTAGACGGGTAAACGTGGTAGCTGTAAATTTATAACGTCTACTATTAATATTAATAATTAATATAGACTGCCGCTAAAATCCATACAGTTAATTTTATTTTAGCTGACTGGGTCGTTAGCTAGAGATGTTTTAATAATATAAACATTTTCTCATACAGATACAGCTGTAGCGGACTGGACGGTTGGAAACCCTGTGGCGACTGAGCCGCTCGAGCATCGCGATTCCGATGTTGAGATCGTGGAGGATCCCCAGGATTCAGATGTCGAGTTCGTAGAACCGGACTATAATCCTCCCAACGCTCCTAAAAGATGGGGTGATTCGCTAAGCACACGGCTCTGGAATAGAAAAGGTAGCGGGTCCATGAAACCAGGGTGATATGTGTTTGTACCCTCTGTACCCTGTGATGCCACCAATAACTAGTGGATATATTTTATTTACGCACGTTACGATAGCTTTGCGAATTTAGCTTTGTGCGTGTGGCCCGCGTAGATATCATTTCTGTGGCGAGTAATAGTTATATTTTATTTACAGATGTTAAACTAACGAGCAGGAGGCTGCAGCTTGAAAAAGAAAACACACCCATACGAAAACGCCCGAGCACCTCCACACCGTTTAATTCACCAATCTCTGAACTACACTACACGTCTCATACTTGTAAGCATATATGTCTACGCAGTTCTATAGTGTAGTTATACACGCAGATAAAAATTTCTGCGGTAACTAGTTTTATTTACCAGTGACAAGTTAGCTTTGTGAATGTGTTGTGCGCATTCATGTATGTTATATTTTATTTACAGCTGCTAAAGTATCGCCCGTGAGGTTGCAGTTTGAGGGAGAAAACAGCCCCATACGGCAGCGTCCGAGCAGCGAGATGTCTGTTAATTCAGCATTCTCTGTAGATCAGCACCCGGGGCATACTTGTAAGTATATATGTCTAGGCCGCTCTATAGTGTACTTATACAAACAATCATGCATCGGTTTCACAGATAATCGGTGCTAGTAGCTTTACAAATATCGCGTTGAATCAGAGCCAAGTGGCTCATGTAGCTCTTCCTATATCTCCCCCACTTAGCGGTTAACTACACCACGTATCTTTTCTTTAGTTACGGAGGATCGTCATTCGCGAGTTTTGCAGCAGCGCAATTATGGATTTGAGAACAGAACGGAAGTGAGAACGGAGCCTCTTTCACACGGGTGTGTCGCAGATCGTGAAGAAAACGACGCGCCAACCGAGCACCCCGGGAATGCTAAGAGTAGTCGGCTTAAGAATATACGTCTGTGTCAAGCTACAGAATCTGCAAATAGCAACGCGGAAGCAGCAGCTGCCAATTCAGCCGATGCATTACCGTCAAAGAAACGCGCGGTATCGCGCCGGCGTGTAAGTAAGAAGCAGAAGGATGATGGTCGATCGCCTTACACAGCAACACCCGTATGGACTGGTGAAACACACCAAATGTTTCTTGACATGTCTGCACAGTACGTGCATAATAAACTCTCGCAGAACAGACTAAAATCTTTCTGCGACACGTATGAAAGACTGATAAGTGCATGTCCAACACCCGACATTATTGCAGCGCTGTGCGATTTTAAACAAAATTATGCAAATGTATGATTTTAAACAAAGATTATGCAACTGTACAGTCAACTTCTGTGAAATAAACCTGTCTGCCTGAGAACGTGTGGTTATGAATTGAAAATTAATTAAAATGATCACACATTACACCCTAGGGGATCGATACACGTGCCCCAGCGCATTTACACAACTATGATGTCACTGGAAATGCCAGCATCCACGAGCAAACATTCGGTCATAGCAGGGAGCATCTTGATACACACATACGGAAATTCTCGCGGGGCGCCTCTGTAGGCAATAGTGTTTGTGATAGTAGTGAGAATTTTGGGGGTGATAGTTGTACGCACGACTTTTTACTGTTCTTTAGCAACGGTAAATTTTCAAACTATACATTTATAGACCACAATGCAGGACGCTACGATTCTTACTTTATTGTTAAGGAGCTGATTTTTGAAAACTAGTGGTAAATGTGATAGCCCGATGTGTCGTGGTCTCGTGTGTGACGATACCCGATTTGTCTATATAGTTCTCACTAAATTACCACAGGCCGCGGGATTTTCAGTTTTCCACACTTTTTTAAATACCTGAGAAAACAAAGCTATGTAGTTCCCATACCCGATGTGAAATATTATGGTCTAGAGTACATGGCACAGGGTGCTTCTGGTATGACATGAGAGTCAGAAACATTTGTCATGTGCCAAAATAGGCCGGGACACGTCTCAACATGCCGCAATTTTTTGTTGAATGGTGATCAAAAACGAATATTATGGTCTAGAGTACATGGCACAGGGTGCTTCTGCTATGACATGATAGTCCGAAACACAGATATGTTAAAAAGTTTGTAGCCATTTTTGTTGAGTAGTGGTCAAAACCGTTGCATAGGTGTAGTCCTGTGCCAAAATAGGTCTTTCTGGTACGACATGGGAGTCAGAAACACAGCTATGCTAAAAAAGTTTGCACCCAATTTTTTGTTGAATACTGATCAAGATCGATTATTATGGGCTATGGTACATGGCACAGAGTGCTTCTGGTATGGCATGAGCGCCCGAAACACAGGTATGTTAAAAAGTTTGTACCTGATTTTTGTTGAACGGTACTCAATATCGCGGCATAGGAGTGGGTATGTACCAGTCGTACTATAATGAAAATGATGCAAATAAGGGTCTTTTTTAGCTAAAAAGTGCTAGCTGCAGCGGTGCTGGTACAGCATAAGTGTGCTGTGGGTGCATGAGTGGCGTGAAATGTTTAAAAATGATTCAGCGGATCAGCACCATCTATGAAATGTGGTATTTTCCAAGCACCAGCGATAATCTGTTTGCCCCCTACATTAAACTACACTATAGGTATGCGCTGTAGGGGGCCGTGTATTCGCTATAGAAACACAGGTATGCTAAAAAGTTAGCACCCAATTTTTTGTTGAATGCTGATCAAAATCGAATATTATGAGTTAGAGTACATGGCACAGAGTGCTTCTGGCATGGTCTGAGGGTCCGAAACACAGGTATGTTAAAAAGTTTGTACCTGATTTTTGTTGAACGGTACTCAATATCGTTGCATAGGAGTGGGTATGTACCAAAATAGGCCGGGACACGTCTCAACATGCCTGTCTTTTATATCTGATGGGCTTAGCGTCTTTAAAAATAGGCCTGCGCTGCAAGAACGCTACGCATCCCAGGCTATACAGTTGGTCATGTGTGTAGCTCATAGTGGGAACGTTAACATTCAACATGCCTTGAGAGGTTTTGTGAAGCAACTCGCTCAATATTTTCTAGATGACTGTGCGCGTGTTAACGGCCAGCACATAGTTTTTGAATTTCAGTATTGTTTTTTCCACGGCTGTCCCGTGACCAGGACTTGTCCAGGCATGCCCAGACATGCCCGGACTTGTCCAGGCACGTCTCACATGGACCCTATATGTCCGTTCACAATATGTCTATCAGTATTAAAACATAAAAACTCCTCTGTACACGCTCCTTAAGCAAAATAAAAAAATAATGTAAAATAAATCTGTGAAGGAGCAAAATGTTGAAATATACGCTTAACTAATATTTGAAAAATATGGTGTCTCACATGGACCCTATATGTCCGTTCACAATATGTCTATCAGTATTAAAACATAAAAACTCCTCTGTACATTATTGTGAAGGGGTTAAAAGAGGCTTCATGGTTGATATGATAAGCTGATCAGAATAGCTAGCATCATGAGAGCTGCTATGGTTGACAGTGGTAGCGAACGCATAACTAATATTTGATTGGCCAACTATACACAACTGCTTTTTTAATATAGCTCCTCATATGGATGTGCTAATTGACTTCGTATGCACGCACAGTATGTATTGTGAGCCCACTATACACAACTGCTTTTTTAATATAGCTCCTCATATGGATGTGCTAATTGACTTCATATGCATGCACAGTATGTATTGTGAGCCCTGCACTTGCATGCTAACATCATTATATTAGCATCTGTGATGGGAAAGTTACTTTATTGATATACATGCTTCATTGAGATACTTATAATCCTATATATAGTGCATATATGTCTGCCTATTGGGGGATATTGTGAGTTACATAGACTGCATATATATGGACAAATATATGTAGGTTATTATTGTTTAGCACCGGATTAGTCTATTATCGTTATAACATATAAGATATGGAGATGTGCACTATTATATATTGATTTGAATGTAGTTCATACCTGTCTGCATTTGGCTATTTTTAAACCCCATCAACTTTAAAAACCCTCACTACACGTGTTGGAGCATTCAACAGCGTTGTTCCTGTCTAGAGAGAATCCCATGACCTGTATTGCCATTTGTATCGACATTTTGGTGTCACAATTAATTCAATGCTTGAAATGTCTTTGAGATGTATTTATTTATTACAATAAAATCATGATTAGTTCTGGCAATAAACGTTTTTAAGATGAATGATCTCTTATGCCTATGTCATTTCCACACAGCTTCCCACAGAGTGGTAGTGTGGGAAGACCCTTCAGAAACCCATTGTTTTAAAATCACATTAGTGCAGGTAATGTTTGCTAGAAACCTTCACTGATTTGAATGTAGTTCATACCTGTCTGCATTTGGCTATTTTTCTGCATGCTGTATATCCCACTCTTTTGGATTTTTATCCATGATAATGTATTTTAGACCTTAATAAAATTTGTATTTTATACTGCAAAAGCTTCCTTTTTGAATTTATTTCAATTTCAGTCTAGCATGTCCCAATTAAGTCAATGATTGAAATGTCTTTGAGCTGTAACTTCAAGAAGAACACACATAACTGTGTTGGTTTTAAAAGATCCCACTGACTATACACAATGCAGTACTATTTACTGTTTATGGTCCCTGCTAGAAGAACACACATAAATGTGTTGGTTTTAAAAGATCCCACTGACTATACACAATGCAATACTATTTACTGTTTGCCTGAATTACTGTAGCATCGACCTTCACTCATTCTGACAATTCATGTCAACACTGTTGTACTACATTTCTATGTGCCAGTAAAGATGTATATCTATGTACCATGTTAGCTAGTAAATAGAAAAATATGCTCCTCTCAATACAACCCAAGCCTTGTACAGATCCATTGGTAATAAGTTAGCCATCTCTAACAGAGAGTGTTAGAAATCACCTTTACATACAGGCATATCAGTTCCAAACTTTTACACATTTACTGGGTCTGCATTTGGCTATTTTTCTGCATGCTGTATATCCCACTCTTTTGGATTTTTATCCATGATAATGTATTTTAGACCTTAATAAAATTTGTATTTTATACTGCAAAAGCTTCCTTTTTGAATTTATTTCAATTTCAGTCTAGCATGTCCCAATTAAGTCAATGATTGAAATGTCTTTGAGCTGTAACTTCAAGAAGAACACACATAACTGTGTTGGTTTTAAAAGATCCCACTGACTATACACAATGCAGTACTATTTACTGTTTATGGTCCCTGCTAGAAGAACACACATAAATGTGTTGGTTTTAAAAGATCCCACTGACTATACACAATGCAATACTATTTACTGTTTGCCTGAATTACTGTAGCATCGACCTTCACTCATTCTGACAATTCATGTCAACACTGTTGTACTACATTTCTATGTGCCAGTAAAGATGTATATCTATGTACCATGTTAGCTAGTAAATAGAAAAATATGCTCCTCTCAATACAACCCAAGCCTTGTACAGATCCATTGGTAATAAGTTAGCCATCTCTAACAGAGAGTGTTAGAAATCACCTTTACATACAGGCATATCAGTTCCAAACTTTTACACATTTACTGGGGGACATTTATACAAGCCTGCTAGAAATGAGCTTTACATACATTTACTGATGGATTCTAATACAGACATTTACTGACTCCTTAAAAGTTTCTCTCCACAAAAAAGATCAAGATTCACTCTTTAATTCACTAAAAATCCTTATTATTTAACTAGAACTCCTTATACATTTACTGGCTCCTTAAAAGTTTCTCTCCACAAAAAAGATCAAGATTCACTCTTTAATTCACTAAAAATCCTTATATACTAGTTATATACAGAAGTCTGTATTTAACTAGAAAATGAGTTACCGTAGCAGCGACCTTCACTCATTCTGTCAACAGCGCCACTAGATAGATAAATATTTAAACTTCTAACACAACACAAGCCTTAGATACACAGCTCCTAATAGATTACCGATCTGTAACAAAAGTCTGTATTTCACTAAAACTCTTCCCCAGTACTGATATAAGTGTAGATACAACGCCAAGCTAAAAATATATATACTGAATAAAACTATAAGATGAGCGTCGTAATTCCAAATGTGCTATAAGATGATACTTCAATAAAAGTTTCTCTCCTCTTTAATACACTAATACTCCACAGAATAATCTAATCCAGTGGATAAAATATCAATAGACACGAATAAATCACTTTGATTGAAATTCACAAATCCAGCAGCTCAGATTTCACAGCCTGAGCAAAGTTCAGCCAGGGGACGTGATGACCTGGATCAATCTGACAGGGAGACGGATTAAATGATAGGGGGCGTGTCGACCTGTCAGATTTGAGTTTGACGAATAATGGGGGCCCTATACTACTCAAGTGGAAGAGTGGGAGATTTTCTATATAACTATACTTTTTGTTTTGCTCAGTAGACCATGATTAACCTCTTAGGCTGGTTTCACATTAGCTTTTTAGCGCAGCGCATAAGTGCTCATCCGATCGCATGCGCCATGCGCCCCTATGTTTAACATGGCGGGCGCATGATTTAGCGTTTGCATGCGATCATCAGCGTTTTCGCGCACATGCGTTATTTCGAGGTGAGCGCCTTGGCGCGCACGACGCAACATGTTGCATTTTTTGGTCCGCCCAAAATCGTTAAAAAGACGCATGCGTTCGCCTTGCGCCAAAACAACACATTACAGTCTATGGGATCGCTGGTGTGCGCTTGGACATGCGCACGTCAGCTTTTTAGTATGCATGTGTTGTCAAAGATTACACATGTCTAGACACTGGTTTAAACCACCCCTAAACAAAGAAACATTGTTTGCTGGTAGTGTATATTAAAGAAGGTGTTGTCACTTCAGTCCACTACTCTACAGCCAGCTACAGACACAGCCTGATATTCAAAAAGAGCTTTGAAGAACTGGGTTATTGTGAGTATAAAACCTAATGTCTTTCTTTCCTTTTTTCTCAATTTATTATGTACTAATGTCTCTTTTTTTATTACAGTATGTCTTCAGGATCAGGAGAAGAGTATGTTCCGGCCCCTGGTGAACTGGCCCAAGTAGAGGGTAAAGTGAGTACCTTCCTTCCATACTGATTGGTAAGTATTTGCTGTTGCATGTACACATGTGGCAAATAATTTTTTTTTCTTTTTCAGACATCATCGTCCACGGCAGCGGAGGAAGAATGGGAGCAGCCAGTCCGTGTGCAGGCGGGGAGGCAGCCTGTAAGTATAGACTGACAGATTGTACTCTTTTTTTTCCCCTGATATTTTTCTTGCCTGTTTTTCCTATTCAATCTTGCTTCTATTCTGAATCTTGCTTCTATTCAGTCTTGTTTTCTATCTTTTTTATTTCCAAATCTTTCCAAGATTTATGTTTTGCTTTCTTTTCTAGGCTGCACAACGGGATGAGGAACTCGCCCTGGACAAAGACACCCTAAGGGCTCATACTCACTTGAGCCGATAACGGACGATTTCAAGACGATAAAAAAGCGGATTGAAATCGGACCAATGTTATTCAATAGGTAACATCTCATTTGCGATTTTTTTCTCAGCCGAAATTGGTGTGAGAAAAAAATCGCAACGTGCTGCGATTTGATGCGATTTTGGCATGATAATAGCTAATGCAAGTAGATGGTGCTCTAAAAAATCGCAATCAAATCGCATGACAATTGCACATAATCGGACCATCCAGAAAACAGACCGTTTTTTTTTCCCCAAATGGGTATGAGCCCCGATACAGTTAGTCCAGGAGCGAGTCCCGTTGTGGGACAGCCGTGATCCGCTGCACTGTGACAACGTGGTGATCCGGCGGCTCTGGAATGAGGTGGCCACAGCATTGATGGATGGCTTGGACAACTCCTCTCCCCAGGCCCGCAAGGAATTTTGTAAGTATTTCAATGCTGTGTGATGCGGCAATGACCTTGGCTGGGATCATACAACTGTGTGTGATGCTAGTAACTCCTGTGAGTTTCTAGCATCACACACATTTGTTTTATCCTGGCCTACAATGCATTGTCTAAATTTTTTTTTGGTTTTCCACAGTGAACAAGGTTAGAACCTTTTGGCGCTCGATGAAGGACCTGAGGCAGGAGAACTGGGTTGCTAGTGGTGCTGCAGCAAGGACCACCTGAAAATATCATTACCATCGGGCGTTGGCCTTCTTAAGACCGGTCCTTGCCACCAGAGCATAAGTATTTTGTTGTTGTATTGTGTTTACTCTTTGTTTTTCTATTCCACCGAAGTTGGCGCTTTGACTATTGTAAATGCATGATACTAATGTATTTATTTTATTTTCACAGCACCTGGAGCAGCACCCTGCAACCTGGTCCTGGAGCGGTCCTTCAGCGAGCTGCCTCTGACCCGTCCCAGCCATCCACCAGCCAGGAAGCACCTTGTGGGTCGGCAACACAGCCAGCTGGAGACCAGGAAGCTGGTCCATCAGGTGTTCCCCTGTCCCAGGTCTCTGCCACTGGTTTTGCGGGCACTTCACGCCAGCGGCAGAAGGCCCTGGACAGGAATCTCATGCCCGAGTTCATTTACTTGAGCACGGTTTTTCAAAATGGCCTCAAGGCGGTGAGCGACAGAGTGGTTGTGCCCTAATGGATACGAGCTTCCAGTCTGTTGAGCGTCGCCTTGACCATCTTGAAGCCGACCTCAACAGACCAGCGCACCATTTTTTTTAACCAAATTGAGCGGGGCATGGCGGAACACTTTAGTCCTGATCTCCAGCTGACTGTGATGCAGGCCTGCAACACTGCTTACATGCAGGCTATGCAGCAGAATCGGTACGTGCAGCAGCCAGTGGTGCCTTTTTCACCCGTGCCACCACTGACTCGCTTCACCTCACTACCGACTTCTGCTGCATACCACTGCATGGCCACCAGCATTCCAAGCCACTACACGACAGCAAGTCCCAGTGCAGCTGGACACTCCCCCTGCCACCAATATGCCAAGCGCTGCCCCTGCTTGGAAATCCTCCACCTCTTGTTGGACCTCAACCACCTACACCCCTGTTTCGACCTCCTCCACCTCCAGGGCTGCCACCGAGCAGCATCTGGGGACCCTCACTCGGTATTCAGGGCCACGGACCCTGGCAGGAGGTCCCCCAGTTCCCGGAGGTCACCCAGTTCCCGAGTTCACCAGTTCCCGGAGTTCACCCAGTTCCCAGAGGTCCCCCAGCTCAAAGAGAAAAAAGGAGAGCACAAAGACTGCACGCAGAATGCAGAAGAAATTAAAAACTTTTGTCCTCCCTCCCCCTCACCTCCCACTGTGTCTGACCCGCTGCCTTCCCCACAACTTTCGTCACCCCTTCCCCTCTAACCCTTCGTCGCCTACCTTAAGTCATTCCTCGTCCCTCCACACCCCCAAGTTCCCACCATCTTCCCCCAATCGTCGCTCCCGGTAATTAATTTTTTTTTGTTTGCCTAAAAATAAATGTTCTTTTTTTCCCAACTGTTTGGTTTAATTGTGTCTTTCGTCGCCCACACACACAGCGCCGTACACTTTGTGATTTTGCCACCACAAAGCTCCAGCACCGACACATGCTTCTTGTGTCAGTCCTGGAGCTATGTGTTGTCAAAAACACGAATATATCACTTGTATTTTCACCACCAGTCTCTTCAGTCTACAAATATTAGTAGACTGAATAGAGGATGGTGGTGAGTGCAAGGCATATCTATTTTCACCTAGCCAGGTATCATAAAGAGTAAATTGAGGATGGTGTGTTTTGCCCATCAACATTTCAGTCTTTGTGACACAAGGCCAGGGGATTATAGATATACCTTGTAATTAACCACATCATCTATTCAGTGTGTAGTGAATAAACTGAAGAGATGATGGAGAAAATACACATCATATCTTCAATACTCTGGCCTTGTGTCATAACTATTTATCACATCTGGCCAGGTGACTATACCTATGAGTAGTCATCTGCAGCGTCGCTTCAGTCTGCATCATCTATTGCACACAGACTGGAAAGATGCTGGTGGTTAACTCATATGTGTATTCACCTGCCAGGTGTCATTAAATTCTGAAGTCAGGATGCTTGTTTTTG
Organism: Oophaga sylvatica; assembly: GCA_033576555.1. Taxonomy (NCBI): domain Eukaryota; kingdom Metazoa; phylum Chordata; class Amphibia; order Anura; family Dendrobatidae; genus Oophaga; species Oophaga sylvatica. Next base: position 76,261 of record JARQOD010001750.1, on the reverse strand, counting down.
GCATCCTCACTTTAGCATGACACCAGGCCAGGGGATTGTAGAAGTTGTATATACTTTATCATCTCTCCAGTCTGCGTGCATACTGGAGCCACAGTGGAGATACTACAAATAATATTTATACTCATATAGTCAAATGTCCTAAAGAGTAAAGGATGCTAGTGCATCCCAAAAATCACTATTTGTAACATCAGACCTGGTGTTAATCATTTGTTGTATCTCCACCGTCGCTGCAATATGCTTGAACACAGACTGGAGAGATGATGAAGGTCATACAATTTTTCTCTGTAGTCTCACCTGGTGGAGTCCTAGTAAAGTCAGGATGCACAAAACACAGCATCCTGACCTCACTGCGACACCGGGGCAGGTGATTATTGTATTGGAGTGTATAAAGACAGAGTGCACTCAGTACAGGTATCAAAACTGTTTTTTTATTAACATACACACAATAAATTTTTTTTACACCATTTGATCTTGCCATGACACACGTCCCACATCAGATATAAAGTAGGCTGCAAATTGGTCCCTCATTTGGCCAACTTCAACTGATGACCTGGCAATGGGTTGGCAGCTGGTTCATCTAATTCAAAGTTAGGCGCTCTTTAGCCATCACAAAATTGTGAAGAACCACACAGGCTTTCACCACCTCATCCACTGTTTCCAGTTTAAGATTAATGGCTGTGCCGAGAATGCGCCATCTGGACACAAGAATCCCAAAGGCACACTCTACAGTTCTTCGTGCCCTTGTGAGACTGTAACTAAATATTTTTCTTGTGTGGTCCAAGTCCCGGCTGGAGTAGGGTTTCAGGTTTGTGCACATTTGAAAGGCCTCATTCCCAACCATTACAAATGGCAGTGGCGGACCTTTGGTGTGGGGAAGAGGCCGTGGCAGGGGGAAATTAATATGGTTGCCATACAACCTACCGCCCATGTCCGAGTTCTTAAAAGTCTGAGAGTCATTGCCCCGGTCAAATGCCCCAATGTCCACCGCAATAAACTGACAGTCTGCATCCGCAATGGCCATGAGTACTGTAAAAAAGTACTTTTTATAATTATAGTACTCCAATCCACTTTTTGAGGATTTTGTATCCTGATGTGTTTCCCATCCACCGCTCCCAAACAGTTGGGGAAATTGCAGACTGTCAAGAATTGATCAGATATTTCAATCCACTTTTCCGCGGTGGGCAGGGCAAAAATTCAGGACAGAGAATGTCCCACAAAGCCCAGCAGGTGTCTGCAACTATTCCCGACAAGGTGGAGATTCCAAGCCGATACTGGAAGTGCAGTGAAGATAGGGTCTCGCCAGAAGTCAGGAATCTGCAAAACAGAGGAAGAAAAATTGTGATTGTCTAGGCTTTGGCAAAACACTGACATAAAAAAAAATTCTGTACATGGCAGAACTATAATTCTGCAGGCTTTCAGTAAATGGCAGAACAAAAACAATTATGCACGCATTGGTTTTTAAATATTACGTACCATAATGTGACCAGGAGCCGTTCCTCAGGAGGAATGGCACGACGGAGCTGTGTGTCCTGTCTCCGGATGGCTCCTTCAACACGACCAAGCAAATACATGAATCTTTCTTGGGACATCCGGTTATAGTCATTAAATTTCGCCGGGTTTGCCTGGAGCTCGCTGAAGAGGGTGTGGTACGCTCCACGGCTCTCCCGGACTTCAATAATTGGATATCTCCAAAAACGCCACCGCTGCCATCTTCCCTGTCTCTCTCTCTGCCTTTGTTGCTGGCAAGCAAATGCAAAAGCCAGAAACAGCGTGATGTCCAGATCCAAGTTGAAGCGAAAACTCTCCCAACGCAGATCCATGGTGACACAGGAAACAGCAGCAAAATCTGAAGAATTCAGCTGTAACAGGGTCTATATAAAGAAGTCCCATGACACTCCCCCACTGGTGTCGCATTGGTGGAGTCTGTTTCAAGGATTTTCCTCCTGTGGAAATGTGACACTTTGAGAAAGCATGCGCCTAAAAAACGCAAACGCATGCAAAAACGCTTGATAACACATGCAAATGCTGCATTGTTTTGTTGTTATGCGTACATTTATGCATTAAAAAAAACAAGCTCTTGCAAGCGCTTGTATGCGTTTCTGCACGCGTTTTTAATTGCGCATGATGCGCAGCGCACAACGACACAAATGTGAAACTAGCCTAACTCATCCAGCATCTCCATCTTCTTGGAATTTACATTCCAGGATCCCAACAGAATGCAAGGATTCATCTTCTGCTGTATTCCTGACAGCAGAGCCTGCATTCATCACCAAGCACATTCTCTCTAATAAGCCACTTTTATCCCTGGTGGATGCACTGACATCTTGAGAATTTGGGGTGACCATGGAATGTTTCGACTCCCATGTGGAAGGAGATTCGGAAACTCTTAGTATTTCAAGATCAGGAAAAAATGCATCATCTGGAGGGATTTCCAGCATGAATTTCTCTAACAAGCCCAGTGGACTGTGACGATCATGATCATCTTGCTCTGAAGAGTTCACACTAAACTGCGTATCCATGTTGTACATTTCTGTCTTGGTACGCCAGTAAGAGGAGCTTATGGTTGTCTGCCCATTTACTAGAACAGGAACCCCAACAGCGCTGACCAGCCCGGTACTAACGTCACCTTCCTCGTGTTCACTCCTCGGCATAGGCCAGTCTCATCGCATTCCTTCATAACATTTATGTACCTTAAAGAGCTCACTTGAAAAGCTCCTTTTTTGTTGCCTGGTTGCTCACATTGGACACAATACACTTCATATAAATTTGATAAACCAATGCTGTTATGTAGGCTCAGTATTTCATTACAAATATTTCTTTATTAACTATATTTGTTTATCTCCTTCAGAGCCATAACTTTGGCTGCCTCAAATGGTAAGCGTTCAATACAAAACAGTGATGGCTGAATGCTTGTAGATGCTGAGGACTTAATCAATTTTTTAAGCGATAACTTCTATGAGTGAGACTGCATGTTCTTTCTTTACTGGATTAGAACCAGGAAAATTAAAAAATTATCTTAAATTATTTCTAAATTACTTTGATGAAACCATCTGTGATCATCTATGGTGTCTCCAATATTTACTACACAGCAGAACGGAACAGTTGTGGAATATTGAGCATGGTCACAGTTAGGTTTTAGAACATCTTCACATTCTTGCATTTCTCTGTTATTTCCGGAATACATAGTAGCTGCTACTTTTAACATTACTTACCTATAGATATTGCTAAAAAAGATTGTCATGATTATAGATAGTAGTCTATGGGTTAATCTTCAGTTTTTCAAGAACTGCTGAATATAGATATGATTGCTGTTAATAGTGTAGTGCGAATATACAAATGGCTCTTTTGAATCCATGTTCAAATATACAGAATGCATTCAGACAATTACATAGCTGCATTTCTGGTAAAATATTTAAGCTTCCATATGTTTGCGGTTTGTGATTTTAAAACTTTACGGTTTACTTAACCTCTGTCTGTGGTGGTTTTATCTAAATCCTTGTGGCTTTTACATTGTAAGGGTTTATGGCCACTCGTCTGACGACTACATGATATCTCAGTTTCATCCGACCTTGAAAGCTGGCCACTTGAAGAGCTGGGTGAAACTTGAGTTACTACATAGTGTTAATCACTATATAAGACCAGAGAAACATGACAAAGACAGATGCAAAAACTGGGGTACCTGTACATGTACAGTGTGTTCATACCTGCCTAATTGGGGATGCACATGCAGTGTATTGAATATCCCAGGTTTTCTCTGTCTTGGTGTTGCTTCTCTGATATTCCAGACGGTTGATGTTTAAAAGCCTCTCGGTGATGATGTAAGTATACTGTATGTAGTTAATCTTTATATCTACTTAATCATAAGATTTATTTAATCCCTATATGTACTTAACCTTGTATAGTAAAATATACAAAACTGTACTCACTCATACTATTCAATCATACTATTCCTTTAATTTTGTACTTTTAAATAAAAAAGCGTCATATTTCCAGTATTAGCCATCTTTAAAGTCGTATCTGAACCTAGGTGTTAAAAACTTGGCAAATAAAATAGCCAAATTATCCATTAAATAATTAGGCAAAGAGGGAACAATCATATCTTTAAAAAATAAGAAAAAGTGATCGTCCTTCAATGTACAGTCATGGCCAAAAGTTTTGAGAATGACACAAATATTAATTTTTACAAAGTCTGCTGCTTCACTTTTTCTAATGGCAATTTGCATATACTCCAGAATGTTATAAAGAGTGATCAGCTTTACAGCAATTACTTGCAAAGTCAATATTTAGCTAGAAAATTAACTTTATCCCCCAAAACACATTTCAACATCATTGCAGCCCTGCCTTAAAAGGACCAGCTAACCTCTTTTCAGTGATTGCTCCATTAACACAGGTGTGGGTGTTGATGAGGACATGGCTGAGATCAATCTGTCATGATTAAGTAAGAATGACACCACTGGACACTTTAAAAGGAGGCTGGTGCTTGGCTTCATTGTTTCTCTTCTGTTAACCATGGTTATCTCTAAAGAAACACATGCAGTCATCATTGCAATGCACAAATTTGGCCTAACAGGAAAGAGTATCGCAGCTAGAAAGATTGCACCTCAGTCAACAATCTATCGCATCATCAAGAACTTCAAGGAGAGAGGTTCCATTGTTGCCAAAAAGGCTTCAGGGCGCCCAAGAAAGACCAGCAAGCGCCAGGACTGTCTCTTAAAAGTGTTTCAGCTGCGGGATCGGGCTACCAGCAGTGCAGAACTTCCTCAGGAATGGCAGCAGGCAGGTGTGAGTGCATCTGCACGCACTGTGAGGCGGAGACTCTTGGAGCAAGGCCTGGTCTCAAGGAGGGCAGCAAAGAAGCCACTTCTCTCCAGAAAAAACATCATGGACAGACTGATATTCTGCAAAAGGTACAGGCAGTGGACTGCTGAGGACTGGGGTAAAGTTATTTTCTCTGACGAATCCCCTTTTCGATTGTTTGGGACATCAGGAAAACGCCTCATTCGGAGAAGACAAGGTGAGCGCTACCACCAGTCTTGTCTCATGCCAACTAGAGTTGAGCGATACTTTCCGATATCCAAAAGTATCGGAATCGGAATGGTATCGCCGATACCCAAAAAATATCGGCGATACCCGATACCGATACCGGAAGTCCAATGTAAGTCTATGGGAACAAAATATCGAAATTAAAAAAACCCATTCTAGCCTTGTAGGTTAATTGTACATGAAGGAAAACAACAAAGAGTAATGTAGAATGTATTGGGGGAGGTTGAGGAGACATTAAAGGCATAGATGTTTAACCCAATCCAATGGAATAGCATTAATTTTTTTTTTTTAGGAAATACGTTCGGATTGACGAAGAAATTGACAATGTTGTTAACCTTTTTTCTATTTTGGCAAATATGTATGTTTCACAACTTCCATGCTCTTCACCTTTTTAACTTTTGACACACTTTCTCCTTCATAATCTTCAGCAGCATCATCTTTGTCATCAAATTATTCTTCATTTTCACCTTCTTTATCTTCTTCTAAAACTTCTTGCTTTTCATGTTTTTGTTAACATTACTCATATTGTTCTTTTTAAACTATTATTCTTCTTCATATTATAGTCCTTCATCTTCTTCATCATATTCTTATTTGTGACATAGATTCCTGTACTTGTAATCTGTAAAAGTATGATTTTTTCATCGTTCCGTTCTTGCTGCCACAAAAGATTTAAATTACAACAGTATTTGTCCGTGTTCAGTTTAGCCTGCAGCATCAGGCATTTACCAGGGGCACCACGAGGAGGAACGGACTCACCCCCATACACTGCTTAGTCTTCTTCTGCTTATAATTTAGAGCATATATTTTGCTCTTCATTTTGGTCTTATACTTCATGTTCTTCTGCCTTTAGATCTTCTGCTTATTGTTCTTGTGTCTCTTGTTCTGTATCTTGTATTTGTAGCACAACCTTGTACCAGCTGATGTTACTGGGACACGGTTACTAAGCAGGAGGTACCTGTGCTCCAAAGCACTACCAAGGACCAGCAGACGTTGCTGGAACTCGGATACCGAGATGGAGGCACCTAGGCCAAAGGCACTGCGGAGAACCAGTTGACGGTACTGGAACCCGGACGGGTAGCAGAAGGTACAAGAGCCAATGCAAGTAACGAGGACCAGCTGACTGTGCTGGAACCCGGAGGGGCAGCAGAAGGAAAAGAGCCAATGGCACAACCGAGGACCAGCTGACGTTACTGGGACACGGTTACTAAGCAGGAGGTACCTGTGCTCCAAAGCACTACCAAGGACAAGCAGACATTGCAGGAACTCGGATACCGAGATGGAGGCACCTAGGCCAAAGGCACTGTGGAGAACCAGCTGACGGTACTGGAACTCGGACGGGTACCATAAGGCACCCATGAAAATGTAAGTTGACAGGCCGCAAGCCGTCTGCAGTTACCAAATCACACAGTCCTACAGTGGGTGCTTGTCCTATTTTCACAACGGAAAGAGCCTTTATTTACATATCCCACAGCACACATAGGAATCACCTAAACTGCAGGCACCATAGAGTCGGATAACCGGAATGCAACATGACAGGACAACTTATTTGAGGCTAATTTACGTTGACACTGCCAGGAAACAGCTGTGGTGCTGTAACCAGGGTGGGCATGAGTCAGTACCCGTGCCAATTACTTCCGAGCAACAACTGGCGGTGTTGGAGCCCAGGGATGAGAGGAGGACAGGGTGGAGGCAGCATGACTTTTTGTCGTACACACAGCAGGGGAACAGCTGCCATTACTCAACCCCAGTAACACAGGAGCAAGTGTTGACTGTGCTAACAGCACTTACAGGCAACAACTGGCGGTGTTGGAGCCCAGGGTCCAATGCATCGACTTCAATTGTTTCCACCTCCTCTCAGGAACACAGCACTGTTGATCAACCATCTGTCTCTTCACCGCCTGCCAAATTGCCCAGTCAGTCAGAGAGTTCTGTACAGGAGCCAGCTGAGTCTCTGCTTCTGTTCTCAGAATCTGTTGGTTTGCAAACAGGGGCACAGCCAAGCAGCATTCTGGAATGTGAAGAAGAGGGAGTATGCAGTGATGCGCAACAGCTGTGTCTCTCTGAATCTGAAGAGGCGGGTGAGACAGTGCCGATGGTCAGCACACCGCAGAACGCATCTGATGATGATGAGACTCAGGTGCCAGTTTCTGTTGAGCATGGTGGTGGCCAGACCACCAACAGCAGCAGGTGTTGGAAGAGGTTAGTGGAGATGATGAGGTCCAAGACCCAACATGGCGTGAGGAACAGGAAGGTGGTGGTAGCAGCTCTGAGGAAGCGATTGCCCCAACGGTACAAACAGGAGGGAGAGTTAGGCTGCATACTCTGTTGCCTGTAGCCTCCATTTTGGCACCTGTTCGGATTTCCTTTACAAAAGTCTAAACGGACGCTCCCAGGACTTGCACTGCGTGGTCCTTTTTTCACACACTTGCAGATGATATTTGCTATGTCAAATGCAAGCTGTGTAATCAAAAAGTAAAAAGAGGTAAAGTGTCAGTAACCTCAATACCACAAATATGTGTAAACATGTGCGGAGAAAATACGTAGTTGAGTTACAAAGACACACTGAAGATGTACAGTCTATAGAGAATCACTGCACAAGTTTAACTGCATATGTCATGGTTAAATTGGAAATTTTTATTGCACACTTGATGTGAAAAAAGAAAATAGCTATGAGACTACTGACTGACGTTTTGGGCAACGCAGTGGCCTTTATCAAATAGTCGCTGGAAGAGATAGAAAAATTTACAGTTAATGACAATGTATAATATATACAATATATACAATAAATACATAGGGTGAAGAATATATATACATAGGAATTAGGCAACATGTTAAACATTTGGGTGATACTGTAGAACACGGAGAATTATCCCTATAGGGTATGCGGGTGGATAATGTAGTTTTTTGTTGATTTTTGGGAGTGTGTAGAAAACAGGGGTGATGGGGTATTGAATATTAAGGAATGTCATAGTCTTACAGTCTATGGTGATCAATTAAAGATGTTTTGTCAGGATACGATCAATTTTTTGACAGATGTAAAATGTAGGGTCACAATTGAGTTGTCTGTAGGTTAGGTTAACTGACAGTTGTCTATGAATTTCGGCAATAGATTGGGTCTTATTCATAATAACGATAGCACCCCCTTATCTGCTGGTTTAATAATAATGTTGGGGTTATCTTTCAGAGATTTTATGGCTTGTTTATCTGTGGGTGTCAGGTTGTGGCGTATCGGGTGTAGGCCCAATCTCGGCAAACCATCCACGAGCACAGGCTCTGAATGCTGGCATTGCAAAACTCCTGTCCCTTGAAATGCTGTCATTCAGGCTGGTGGAGACTGACAGTTTACGGAACTTAATGGCATTGGCAGTCCCACAATACAATGTGCCAAGCTGATTTTATTTCAGCAGGCAAGCCGTCCCTGGTCTGCAAAAGCATGTTGTGGAGCCGGGTACAGATCTTGCGAGTGGCGCTGTACGTGTTCAGGCAACTACAAGGATTGCGGGAATCAAGTCTGTACACATTGACTCCTCCTTCTCCATTTCCTCAGAAACATCGTTGCAGGAGCCGTCACGGTCTACCTCCACATGGACCCGTGAACGCTTAATAAGAATCTTTAGTTATATAGCGCCAACAGATTACGCAGCGCTTTACAGTTTAACAGTTTCAGAACACAAGTCATAAGTAACAACGTTACCAATACAATAATGAAAGCAATATAATCCGCACATGCTCGTGAGAGCTTACAATTTACAAATATGTGGGGGAGATACAAAGTACAGGTGTTTGTATACAATGGTGTATTTAGAATGATGGCCCAGCCATTTTGAGGGAGTGAGGGATGGATGGAGATAGTGAATGGGCTACACACACACACTTACACATAGAATGACTTTGATTAGTGAATGTGATAGGCCGCTATGAAGAAATGTGTTTAGCGTGAGCGCCCCAAAACATGCAAATTGTGGATAGTTCTAATTTCTTGGGGTACAGCATTCCACAGTATTGGCGCAGCGCGGAAGAAGTCTTGGATTCGGGAGAGATGTTCTTTAGGTGTAGGTGGCAATAGCGGGCAACAGATTGTATATGGGAGGTGAAGGAGAGATTGGTGTCAAACATAACACCCAGACAGCGAGCCTGTTGACCGATATGAGCACAGACGTGGCCAAACGTCAACAGGCCGTCCTGAAATTAATTTCCATGGGGAATCAAAGCCACACAGCGCTGGAGCTCTGGAATGCCATAAAGCAAGAGAGCGACATGTGTATTTTGCCAGCGAATCTCCAGCCAGGCTTGGTAGTGTGTGACAATGGCCGAAATCTGGTGGCAGGTCTGGGCCTAGGCAACGTCACTCACATACCATGTCTGGCACATGTGCTAAACTTGGTCGTCCAGAGTTTTTTGAGGGACTATCCGGATCTTGATGCACTGCTGCACAAGGTCCGCCTACAGTGCGCTAACTTGCGACGTTCCACCATGGCCAGATCGCGCATTGCAGCTCTGCAACGCAGATTTTGCCTTCCTGAACATCGCATCATATGTGACGTACCCACCAGGTGGAATTCCACGTTACATATGTTGGAGCGGTTGTGTGAGCAGCAGCCAGCAGTAATGGAGTATCAGCTGCATCAGTTGCAATCAACTCGCAATTTGCGCCGTTCACTTCACCACTACTGAGTGGGCCTCTATAATAATAATCTTTATTTATATAGCGCCAACAGATTCCGCAGCGCTGTACAGTTTAACAGTTTCATAACACAAGTCATAAGTGACAACGTTAACAATACAATAATTAAAGCAATATAAGCCGCCCCTGCTCGTGAGACCTTACAATCTACAATGAGGAGGGGGAGCTACAAAGTACAGTTGTTTATATACAATGGTTTATTTACAATGATGGTCCAGCCATTTTCAGGGAGTGAGGGATGGATGGAGATAGTGAATGGGCTACACACACACACAGTTACACGTAGAATGACTTTGATTAGTGAATGTGATAGGCCGCTCTGAACAAATGTGTTTTGAGTGTGGAAGTAGGGCTGTTAATGGGGATGTTGAAGTCTCCAAGGATAAGGGTTGGTACTTCTGAGGACATGAAAGTGCGGCAGCCAGGCAGAGAAGTGGTCAAGGAACTGTGTGGGCGAGCCTGGGGTCCGATATATTACCGCTACTCTAAGGGAGAGGGGACGAAAGAGCCTGATGGTGTGTACCTAATAATTTGCAAAATCTTAATATAAAATTTACATGTTACATATTTACATCTAGTATAAAACATTTAACCATTAAGCCTACTTACAGAACAAGGAAGTGTAAAAAAACTTGTGCTTAAAAAAAAAGTGCAAATTAAATGTGAGAAGGGCAGTGTAACAAATAATTTAGGAAAAAGATAAACTAACATCAAGTGCTGTGTGCTGTGTAAGAGCCAGACACATTAAAATGAAATCAGTCTGGAATAGCGGTGATTTTCTCCCCATAACCCGAGTAACATTCTGGGGAGAGGGGTGTAGAGTCAACGATCAGCAACTAGCTACGGTAGATCAAATACCTGAAAAAAAAAAAAAAAATGGTTATTTAACATTCATAAGATACATTTTATTTTATCAAAAAAAAATAAAATATTTAACATTCATAAGATACATTGTATTTAAAAAAAAAAAGAAAAATTTATTTAACATTCCTAAGATAAAATTTTTTTTTAAACATAAAAACTATAATACACAGCAGGATCTTTAGTAAAAACCAGACTTACCACTGTAACCTCTTAATCCTTGCAAGCTTCAACACAACGTTGACAAGGTACACAGCAGGGGTGGTCGGTCTCCTAGACAACGAGCAAACTCCTTCATGTTGAGAGAGGCCACCATATCCTTAGCTTTCTGGTACTTTTCTGTGGGAATGAGCTTGTCTCCAACCAGCCAGGAATATCCATTGAATGGCACACCATGGTTTGGTATTAGCACCCAGTACCAAAAGTGAAGCCAACCACAGTTCCCATTTCTCATGAACTTTATTTGATATACTGGCTGGCCAAACATTAGTTTCTCACAAAGGAGCTGAAGACCCTGAGTGGCAGTAGGTGCAAGTCTCTCCAGCATGACCTGTTTGTTAGATATTTGCCGTGTACACCTAAAGAACATCTCTAGAATCCGCCCTTTTCTCACCATGGAAACAACAAAAACCCTCACTGTAGCATTGATCCACTCCCGCCTGGACTACTGCAATGCTCTATTACTTGGCCTCCCCATTACTCGACTATCCCCTCTCCAGTCCATCCTTAATGCAGCAGCCAGGGTCATCCATCTGGCTAATCGGTACTCGGACGCGTCCGCTCTTCGCCAGTCCTTACACTGGCTGCCCATTCATTATAGGATCCAATTCAAAGTACTGGTTCTCACCCACAAAGCTCTCCACAGTGCAGCACCCCCCTACATCTCCTCCCTCATTTCTATCTATCGGCCTAACCGACTGCTGCGCTCTGCAAATGACTTTCGACTAACCTCTGCAGTAATCCGTACCTCCCACTCCCGACTCCAAGACTTCTCCCGCGCTGCGCAAATCCTCTGGAATGCTCTACCACAAGAAATTAGGACTATCCACAATTTGCCTGGTTTCAGGCGCTCCCTCAAAACACATTTGTTCAGAGTGGCCTATCACATTCAATAACCAAAGTCGTTCTATGTTTAAGTGTGTATGTGGAGCCCATTCACTACCTCCATCCATGCCTCACTCCCTCAAGATGGCTGGACCATCATTGGAAATGCACCATTATATATACACACCTGTACTTTGTATCTCCCCCACCTCATTGTAGATTGTAAGCTCTCACGAGCAGGGTCGGCTTATTTTGCTTTAATTATTGTATTGTTAACGTTGTTACCTATGACTTGTGTTTTGAAACTGTTAAAGTGTAAAGCGCTGCGGAATATGTTGGCGCTATATAAATAAAGATTATTATTATTATTATATCAGAGGGAGAAGAGGATTGGGCCTTGACAAGGTGCCCGATTGCATCTTAAGTCTTATTGAATGTTGGAGCCAGTCCACCGTACAAAAGCAGCCATAGAGTGTCCGGGTACCTGCTTGGATTTCGATCAAAATGAAGACTACTTTGATGTACATGTACACCAATTCGAGAAAACTGACAAGGATGAGGCAGTAAGACACGCTCAGCAGAGTACAAGCAGCATTGCTTGAAGAAGTAACTTGAGCGTGATCAAAATTGAATAAATTAAAATCTCAGACTACAGTGAACACAACTCTTAGCTGTGAAAGGGCTTTTTGTGTCCTTCTACAGTGTTTTCAACCAATGTATTGGATACGGATGGAAGCACGTCACACTATAATTTCAATTGAATGGAGCAGCAAGAATTACACTAAAGAAAAAAAAAAAAAAAAGAGTGTGAGAGTGACATGTGCAGATGCCTACATACAGCGTTGTATGCCGAGCAAGCTGCAGCGCGTCACCTGCACTCACACACACACCTTGCAGAGCTGTGAAAAAAACACTGCAAGGCAAAAGGAAGATGTACACAGCGGTTGGTAAAGTAGCCTGCCTAAAGCACAGTACACAAAATCGCAATCTCTAACTGTCCCTCAGAGTCAGCAGAGCAGCGTTCTGTCCCAAACTGAATTAACAGCACAGTGACGCTAAAATGGCGGCTTTATCCCACAACAATACCTTCCTTGTATCACGGTTAGGGTAGCGTGTGTCTATTATATGAGTGTCTGTAAAATGTAACGTTACGCAGACTTATTCTGCCCTTGGGACGCAAAAATAAGACAGCAGTAATCATTTACTGTATAAAACTCCACCTATGCGCAACAAAACAAGCACGTTCCCTCTTACGGTTCCTGCGCTGACATGTGAGTAGGGAGTTTGGAGACGTTCCTGAATTTATCCCAGGTATCCAAGCATATCAGGCCGATAGGAGAGCATTAAAACCACCCACGGTGGTGACTTAAATATGGTGAATCGAACCAGTGAAGAACTGTAGGTCGATGCGAATGAATGTGCGATCACATGACACACGTTTATAATAACCCTTGCTATACACGAGTAACTTTGTAGACATTTGGACACACCTGAACCCAGATGGCAGTGAATATTCATTCTATTCGGCGCCACATGACTCTTGGTCCAGAATAGATTATATATTGCTAGCACAGGAGCTATTAAGGGGAGTGGAAGAGGCAGATGTGCACAGCGTAGCTATATATGACCACGCGCCCGTATCAGTGACCCTGCCAGATATGGTGCAGATGGGGCCAAACCAAACTTGGCGCTTCCCGACCTATTTGTTAATGGATGAGAAGTTTCGACATCATGTGAAGCAATGGTGTTTTTAATATGTAAGGGATAATGGAGATACTAGGGATAGGCCGGAACTTTTATGGGCAGCAGGGAAGGGAGTAATGCGCGGGAAACTAATAGGTTATCAGACAACGCTAAAAAAGAAGATGGCGACAAACTACTCGCAGGCTAGCAGGATATTACGCGATAGGTACACGGCAAACAAGACAAGTTCATCAACACAGGTTAAAAATAGATGTAAGCAGGCTAAGGTTGACTTACACGTATGGGTATATCGACGAGAGAGAAGCAGTAATAACAATTATAGAGCCGATGTATATCGTTATGGTAGCAAATGAGGGAGACTATTAGCACGACTAGCGAAAGGAAATCACATTCGTCATCAACATATTACAGCGTTAACGAATAAACATGGGATCATGAACACAGACCCTCGAACCATAAACACCATTCTACAAGAATACTACTCAGACTTATATAAGGTGGAACATATGGATAGTGAGGAGGGTAACACCTTTGTAGATGGAATACGGTTACCATCCATCACAAACTATCAGCTTCTCCTTTTAAAAAAACAAATTGAGGTGACGGAAGTGACAGCGGCGATAAGTTACTTTAAATACGGGAAAGCTCCAGGATCTGACGGGTTTACAGCCAAATTATTAAAATTATTGAGTGAGGATATCCCGTCCACATTGGTACGCACCTTCAATCATATATTGGAGACAGGAGGGTTGCCCAGCCATTCAAACATGTCACACATGAAGTTGCTACTAAAACCAAACAAACCTTCACATCTGCCTGGATCCTATCGTACATTCTCACTCATTGACCATTATATCAAGATTTTGTCCAGGATCATGGCAGATCTTTTGAGTAGCATTGTTCCTACGCTGATAGGGCGATCACAAGTGGCCTTTGTTAGCTACTTTGTTGGCTACTATCAGTCTCACTATGCATAACACATGTGTGCAGTGGGCAGTATTACCTTTGCCTTCGGTGGAGTAGGAAAACCCCTCTCCTATCGAAGTGTTAGTTGGGGAGATGGAAGATTTGACACCGGGACCTGAATTGTAATACTTAAATGTGACAGGTGACAAATTTGTTAAGGCGCAACTACGCGGCCCCTACGTTGAGTCTAGCCCGTGAAAATTTACTGGTTGTCAATGGGGAACCCCAACACCCCGGGGCAGCTACAGTATTTAAACAATTAGAGCTGAACCAAGATTTGCTGTATCAGGTTTATAAAATACATGTTGAAATTTTTTAGCAATTGCTGCTACCGCAGTCATATCGGAGGTTGGTAATGGACTTAGCGCATGCGCATGTACTAGGGTGACATTTGTGCCAAAAGAAAACCCTACACAGAATTATACAACGGTTTTACTGGCTGGGGGTCTATCAAGAAGTTAAACGGTATTGTAACTCTTGTCGCATGCGCCAGATACACAGTCCTCAGCCTCATTTAGTAAGTCCCTTGGTGCCATTAAAAATTTTAGAGGTCCAGTTTGAGAGAATACCCATGGATCTGGTGGAGCCGGTTAATAAATCAGCAAGGGGTCATCAACAGGGGCAATAAAAGGGGCACTGTGTGGGTCACCAGTTTTGAGCACACCCGAGTTCAAAAGAGAATTCATTGTCCAGACTGATGCGTCAGAGGTAGGTCTGGGTGCCGTGTTGTCTCAGGACTGGAGCTTAACGGGGAGGAGCATCCCATTAGTTTCCTGAGTCGAAAACTTACTCCATCAAAAAACAGAGACAGCATTGTAGAGAGAGAGTGCCTGGCGATAAAGTGGGCACTGGAGTCGTTGCGCTACTATTTGTTGGGGATAACATTTTGTTTTGTAAATGATCATTCCCCTGTGACTGGCAGTGTTGTAGCCCAGGGAGTAGAGTTCAGGTGGTAGAAAGATGAACATAACAGGAGACTTGGAAAACGTTGGCAAACAGTTATTTAATCTGAAAACGGACAGGCAAATTCAGGTGAGATCCATGCCTTGTTCATTTTCAGAAAAATAAGCCGGTCTACATTGTCTGAGGATAGTCGCATGCGACGGTCTGTTAGTACACCACCTGCAGCACTAAAGACGCGCTCAGATAATACACTGGCAGCAGGGCAAGCCAGCACCTCCAAAGCATACCACACATCAAATACAAATATAACAGTAATAATAATATTATCAATAAAAAATGAAATTGCACACACAGTACACAGACACAGCTCATATGTGTGTATGAGAGAGTGTTTCTGTGTGTAGTTCATGCCTCTAGCCTAGAAGATCAGTCTTGCTAAAATCTTTAACACTGACCCTGTTCTGTTCTTAAAATGGTGGATGCTGAACTGCTTCTCAGCCCCCTCATACACAATCATTATGTGGCACTGCTGGGCTCAGTCAGAGGCATCAGATTGAACTAGGCTGTCCTGAGTCATTCTCAATAGAACATTTTGTTCAGCAGTTCATCTAGTTCATTTAGTTCAGAGGTCACATGATGCATTTCCTATCAACTCCTCACAGGATAGGGTGGAGAAAAACTGAACTAAATGAACTAATCTTTTGAACTAATCTTTTCAGTGAACTAGTTCATGGTGAACTAATCACCAAAATTAACTAGATTTCCCATCACTATGGTGTACACCTTGGTGGCGCTGTCACAAAACTTTGCCACATTTGTAACATACAGCTCTTGCCCTGTGCAGAGGCGCTGCTTGTGCTCTCTCTTGTTGCAGAGGTGTCTACAATGCCTCGACGCACAGAGCTGCTTTGTAAAGCAGTAGCAGCAGCAGCGCTCTCGGCTGGAATGGAGAACATTATGGATTTCAACAGTGTGTCTTGGTCCTCCAACATTTTACGGTCCCGGTTCAACGGTGTGATGAGGCTTTGTAAGTTGTCCCAGTAGCGAGGGTCTAGGAGGGTGTACACCCAATAATCTGACGTGGTGAGAATGTGGCCGATGCAGCGGTCGTTTCTCAGGCAGTGCAGCATGAAATCAACCATGTGCTGCAGACTCACAAATGGCCAACAAACGCTGTCCTCTGGAAGAGCGTCACACTAATATATTTTTGTAAATTTAAAATAGAATAAAGCAGCAGCAATTTTTGAAAAATTACAAGGATGAGCCAGTGACAGACACTCAGCAGAGTACACGCTGCGGTGGTTGAAGTGGAGCGGGATCTACACTCCTACAAAAAAATGAAACCTCAGACTACAGTGAACACTGAAACACAACTGTTCACTTGCTGTGAAAGGCCTTTTTGTGGACTTCTATTAAGTTTGCAAGCAATGTATTGTATTTTGATGGAAGAGCGTCACACTAATATATTTTTGTAAATTAAAATAGAATAAAGCAGCAGCAATTTTTGAAAAATTACAAGGATGAGCCAGTGACAGACACTCAGCAGAGTACACGCTGCGGTGGTTGAAGTGGAGCGGGATCCACACTCCTACAAAAACATGAAACCTCAGACTACAGTGAACACTGAAACACAACTGTTCACTTGCTGTGAAAGGCCTTTTTGTGGACTTCTATTAAGTTTGCAAGCAATGTATTGTATTTTGATGGAAGAGCGTCACACTAATATATTTTTGTAAATTTAAAATAGAATAAAGCAGCAGCAATTTTTGAAAAATTACAAGGATGAGCCAGTGACAGACACTCAGCAGAGTACACGCTGCGGTGGTTGAAGTGGAGCGGGATCTACACTCCTACAAAAAAATGAAACCTCAGACTACAGTGAACACTGAAACACAACTGTTCACTTGCTGTGAAAGGCCTTTTTGTGGACTTCTATTAAGTTTGCAAGCAATGTATTGTATTTTGATGGAAGGCGTCACACTAATATATTTTTGTAAATTTAAAATAGAATAAAGCAGCAGCAATTTTTGAAAAATTACAAGGATGAGCCAGTGACAGACACTCAGCAGAGTACACGCTGCGGTGGTTGAAGTGGAGCGGGATCTACACTCCTACAAAAAAATGAAACCTCAGACTACAGTGAACACTGAAACACAACTGTTCACTTGCTGTGAAAGGCCTTTTGTGGACTTCTATTAGTTTGCAAGCAATGTATTGTATTTTGATGGAAGAGCGTCACACTATATATTTTTGTAAATTTAAAATAGAATAAAGCAGCAGCAATTTTGAAAAATTACAAGGATGAGCCAGTGACAGACACTCAGCAGAGTACACGCTGCGGTGGTTGAAGTGGAGCGGGATCTACACTCCTACAAAAACATGAAACCTCAGACTACAGTGAACACTGAAACACACTGTTCACTTTCTGTGAAAGGCCTTTTTGTGGACTTCTATTAAGTTTGCAAGCAATGTATGTATTTGATGGAAGAGCGTCACACTAATATATTTTTGTAAATTTAAAATAGAATAAAGCAGCAGCAATTTTTGAAAAATTACAAGGATGAGCCAGTGACAGACACTCAGCAGAGTACACGCTGCGGTGGTTGAAGTGGAGCGGGATCTACACTCCTACAAAAAAATGAAACCTCAGACTACAGTGAACACTGAAACCAACTGTTCACTTGCTGTGAAAGGCCTTTTGTGGACTTCTATTAAGTTTGCAAGCAATGTATTGTATTTGATGGAAGAAGCGTCACACTAATATATTTTTGTTAAATTTAAAATAGAATAAGCAGCAGCAATTTTGAAAAATTACAAGGATGAGCCAGTGACAGACACTCAGCAGAGTACACGCTGCGGTGGTTGAAGTGGAGCGGATCTACACTCCTACAAAAAAATGAAACCTCAGACTCAGTGAACACTGAAACACAACTGTTCACTTGCTGTGAAAGGCTCCATTGTGGACTTCTATAGTGTTTGCAACCAGGTATTGTATACGGATGGAAGCGCGTCACACTATTATTTCAATTACATGGAGCAGCAAGAATTACACTGAAGAAAAAAAAAAGAGTCTGTGAGTGACACGTGCAGATGCCTACGACAGCGTTGCATACAGAGCAACTGCAGCGTCACCTGCACTCACACACACCTTGCAGAGCTGTTAAAAACAACACTGCAGGCAAAAGGAAGCTTTACACAGCGGTTGGTGCTAGCCTGCCTACAGCACAGTACACTAAATCGCAATCTCTAACTGTCCCTCAGAGTCAGCACAGCAGCGTTCTGTCCCTTACTGAATTCACAGCACAGTGACGCTAAAATGGCGGCGGCGCCTTTTATACACTGAAGAAAAAAAAAAAAGAGTCTGTGAGTGACACGTGCAGATGCCTACAGACAGCGTTGCATACAGAGCAAACTGCAGCGTCACCTGCACTCACACACACCTTGCAGAGCTGTTAAAACAACACTGCAGGCAAAAGGAAGCTTTACACAGCCGGTGGTAAACTAGCCTGCCTAAAGCACAGTACACTAAATCGCAATCTCTAACTGTCCCTCAGAGTCAGCAGAGCAGCGTTCTTTCCCTAACTGAGTTCACAGCACAGTGACGCTAAAATGGCGGCGGCGCCTTTTATAGTGCATTCTGACATCATTTCAGCATCCAATCACAGCCATGCCATTAGTTAACATGACCGCAGCAGTACAGGATGTGCCCACACTTCTTAGGATTCCTCATTGGCTGACTAAAATCACATTGTCTCTCAAAGAATTATGGGAACTTCCGATTCCGGTATACGATATATGGAAAATATCGGAACTAAGTATCGGAATTCCGATTCAGCGAATATCGGCCGATACCCGATACTTGCGGTATCGGAATGCTCAACACTAATGCCAACTGTTAAGCATCCTGAAACCATTCATGTGTGGGGTTGCTTCTCAGCCAAGGGAATCGGCTCTCTCACAGTCTTGCCTAAAAACACAGCCATGAATAAAGAATGGTACCAGAATGTCCTCCAAGAGCAACTTCTCCCAACCCTCCAAGAGCAGTTTGGCGATCAACAATGCCTTT
Source organism: Oophaga sylvatica (assembly GCA_033576555.1). Taxonomy (NCBI): domain Eukaryota; kingdom Metazoa; phylum Chordata; class Amphibia; order Anura; family Dendrobatidae; genus Oophaga; species Oophaga sylvatica. The sequence continues at coordinate 56,990 of JARQOD010001750.1, read as the reverse complement.
TCCAGCATGATGGAGCACCTTGCCATAAAGCAAAGGTGATAACTAAATGGCTCAGGGAACAAAACATAGAGATTTTGGGTCCATGGCCTGGAAACTCCTCAGATCTTAATCCCATTGAGAACTTGTGGTCAATCATCAAGAGACGGGTGGACAAACAAAAACCTAAAATTCTGACAAAATGAAAGCATTGATTGTGCAAGAATGGACTGCTATCAGTCAGGATTTGGTCCAGAAGTTGATTGAGAGCATGCCAGGGAGAATTGCAGAGGTCCTGAAGAAGAAGGGTCAACACTGCAAATATTGACTTGCTGCATTAACTCATTCTAACTGTCAATATAAGCTTTTGTTACTCATATGTTTGCAATTATTATATTTCTGTCTGTGATAAAAACATCTGTCAAACACACATAAAAACCAAAGGGCAGCAGATCATGTGAAAATATAATATTTGTGTCATTCTCAAAACTTTTGGCCATGACTGTAGTGCATTCTCCTCTCAACATATTTTTGAGATTCCATTACCATTTGAAAACCAAGAAAGGATTTGACAGCTTGAGGTTTCATGGTACACTCCTTTTTTTTTTTTTTTTTTTTTTAAATAAGTCTCCTGTCTCCAATCACATCATTCAGACTGCATTGTTGGTTATTCTCAAAAGCTTAACTGAAAACATACAGGATTTTGTGTCACATTAGTATAATTTATCGTCTTGCAAGGATTTAAAGTAATCTGTTTCACTCGGTTTTGGACTAATTGGTGAGATTTTTATCAGCCACAACTATGAAGTGTTAACAAGTTTTGTTTGAAGAGATGGTAATTCTTTCCTTTTTTTTTCCTTGCAGTCAGTTCCCCTTAATTCGGTGTGATTTTCTATGTGATTTTTTATTTTTATTAAAACTTCAAGTGTTTCTGTTCAGCAAAACAAACACTTTGCATGGAGTTGTAATTAATTATGTGGGCGTGCCAATGCCATTTACTTTGATAGGCCGGGATCACACATGCAACGAAGTCGTCCGACACTCGCATGTGAAATCCCAGCTCTGGCGCCGGCACTCGGGAGTGGAGTGAGAGGCTGCATAGAACTACATGCAGCCGCGCACTCCACTCTCGAGTGCCGGCGCCAGAGCTGGGATTTCACATGCGAGTGTCAGACGACTTCGTCGCATGTGTGATCCCTGCCATATGTATAAAATCTTGCACCGAAGCCCCATTATTCATCACTTGGGTAGATTAACTTAGACCTTTTATGTCCATCATTGGTGATTTCTGGATGTACAAAATTAATATTGTGTAGTGTATTTTTATGGGCTTATCCTGTATGTGGGTTCCAAGGCTTAATGGGGTGCATATGACTAGGCAGCAGGGCAGACATTGCTGTCACTATGTAAACAAAAGAGTACAGTAGTACCAAAATAAATATGGTGACATGGATTTTAGGGGGCCCATCCAGTATGTGGGTTCCAAGGCATTATAGGGTGCATATTTCTATGCCGCTGTGCAGACATTGCTGTCACTGTGTAAAGAAAAGGGTACAGGAGTACAAAAGGAATATGGTGACATGGATTTTAGGGGGCCCATCCAGTATGTGGATTCCAATGTGTAATGGGGTGCATATGGCTATGCAGCAGGGCAGACATTGCTGCAAATGTTTAAAAAAAGGAGTACAGGAGTACAAAAGGAATATGGATGGTGACATGGATTTTAGGGGGCCCATCCATTATGTGGTTTCCAAGGCATTACGGGGTGCATATGACTTTGCAGCAGGGCAGACATTGCTGTCACTGTGTAAACAAAAGAGTACATGACAGAGTATGGCGAGGACGGTTTTACTTACTCACCCTGCTTAACCAGGCCCCGAACTAAAAGAGGGAAAACCCCTTCTCTCCTCCCCTTAATCCGATGCTCCACCCCCCTACCTTTTTAAATGAAACACTCCACAACTTAATTTTTTGGATAAATTTTGGCCACAGCGGCTATATTTTATTAACAAACAACATATAACAATAAATGATAACATACCATATAAAAATGTAATTTATGAGGGGGAGGTTCTTGGAGCTAAAAGATCTGGCGTCAACATTTTGCTATAAGCAATGAAAAACTCGCCCACCATGTTACCCTCAACCGTCCATCGCCAACTGAAGTGCACCGTACATCCCGTTACGGGAAGAATATCCACCAGAGCTCCCGCGGAAACCCTGTCCAGAGCCCATAAGCAAAGCCAGACCAACCCCTTACCATTTTAAAACTGCCAAGAAATTTTCCTCAAATTCCTTCTCCGAACAATCCTCATCAACTCCAAGAACCCCACCCCCGCCAACCATGAACAGCCCTGACCACCTCAGGCTCGTGAGTGCCCCAAAGCCACCAACGCCCTCTCGATACCCTCCTGTATGGCAAGGGCCCACAAATCGATTCTAATCGGATTCAAATGAACCCCATCCTCCAACAAGAATTTACCTAAACCAGCTTCTAACTCGAAATGCCTGACCCCAACACCCCCATTCCGGACCACAAAACCAGCCACAGCCCTGTTTAATTTTACTCTGGCCCTATTGATCCCCTTCAACGATCTGACCTGTCTCCATTTTTTCCTTGGTACAACATCGGACCACACAACAACAACGTTAGGGAAAGACATCCACAACCTCAATAAGTCGAAACGAATGTCCCTAATCAATTCCCTAACAGGCCGAACACCTAAATCATTCCCGCCCGAATGTATCACCAAAATGTCAGACGGTCTATCCAGGCGGGTGGCTCTAGAAAACTCAGGGAGCACCCTACTCCAAACCAAACCTCAAAATCCCAACCATCGAATTAAAACCTGCTCTCTACGAAAACCCAATTGCCTACCGTCAGGCCTGACGTCAGCTCGCAGCGCCCAATGCACGTAGGAATGTCCGAATATCCATGCTAATAATGGGACGGCACCTGAAAAATATACACAACAAGACAAGCAAGTTGCCAACATATTTACCAAAATTCTACTAACAAAATTAATGACGCACATACAGTAAATAGCGATCCGACTTCCACCTGCCGATTCTTCTAATCGCATCAGTCCCCAATCCAAGACTGTCTGCCTCCGAAGCAGCCCCACTCCTGAACGAATGTGACCCATTAAAACCCAGGGGGAGGCCCAACTTTGACAAACCCTTCTTCAGGACAGCGACAAACTGATACCGGGATAAGAAAGTACCATCCGAATGGCACAATAAAGGGCCGACCCTACCTGACCAGACTTGCCAATACACTTCCAGGCACCTTTTTGGGCACATCAATGAACCCTCAACTTGCCCCAAAACCACCTGTCTGCGTCTACCCATCTGATCCGTCTTCGATCGTCTTATCCAAAATACAATTCCCCCAGCCCAAAAATCCATATCCTCCGCCAATAAACTGCCAGCCCGGTTCTTGCTGCATGAAACTACCTCACCAATACGCATTGCTCCGAAAAAAGCCAAAGAGAAAGCTAACCGAAACAATGCTAGTGTAAGGTTCTGTGTACATGTTCCTGAAACTCAGTTTGTTCGTCAGCCATTTTACTTTCTGTCTTGCTGCAGCTATCTTGCCCTCAGTCAAAATGGAGTTTCCAGCTTGCATGTTCCCGCCCTGATTCTCTCCTTTTGCTTCTTAAGCAGCCACAGCTGAACAATCAGTGCTTCAGAATCTAGCCTGCAGTGAACCTGTGACCTGACTCCTAAAGCCTTGGACCTTGTACTCCAGCTATTCCTACTGAGGAACTCTGAAGCACTTGTGGACTCTGAACCCTGCTCTTTGAAAGACCCACGTTTGCATGGACTTACGGTAACAGAGAAGAAGATCCTGAACCTGTTGTGGAGAGTGATTGCTGAGCTTAGATTACTCTGGCCTGCTGTGTCTCCTGCTTCTGTGTCTGCAAACTGTGTGACTATTTTTGCCAACTTGTATGAAGTAATACAAGACTTTCTATATCAAACCTGTGTCTCATGTATTTTCATCGCACCCAAGAACAAGACGCTATATGAACTGTACTACATACATTACAAGATTCTGAAGCCAAAACGTTAGTGTCTGCTGGGTCTGGAAAGGCTGTGTCTGCTGTAACTGTGGATATCGGATGTCCGGTTGTACTTTCTGTGATGACAGTGGTTGTGACTTCTCACAACCATTCCAGGTGAGCAATTCCCTTAAGTGTTTTTTTTTCTGCAGTGTTACCACAGGTAAACACTATTGTTTTTTTTTTCTTTTCTCTTTTTTTTGTCTGCTGTAACTGTGGATATCAGATGTCCGGGTGAACTTTCTGTGATGATAGTGGTTGTGACTTCTCACAACCATTCCAGGTGAGCAGTTCCCTTAATTTTTTTTCTCTCTGCAGTGTTACCACAGGTAAACACTATTGTTTTTTTTTTTCTCCTCTCCTCTTCTTCCAGTACTCCTGTCTTAAAAGATCTGGAAAATGGAGGCCCGCATAAAGGAACTTTGCGGAGTGACTGATAATATCCTTGCAGATTTGCAGAATATAAAGACCCGTTTTTCAAGCCTACAGGACCTCACTAATCACAATTTGCAAGTGTTTGGACAGACTGCCCAGGATTTGCGAGCCAGGATTGAGGTTCTAGAAGAGCGAGTCCAGGCTCCTGCCGTAGCCCCGAGTTCTGGGATTCCCAAGTTGCCCCCTTTTCGTTTTGGCGGTGAACGTGAGAAATTCAGGGGATTTATTAATCAATGCAATCTTTTTTTTTCTGCACATGCTTCACAATTTCCCACTGAACGATCTAAGGAGCTTACTATAATTATGTTGCTTACCAACAAGGCTTTGATGTGGGCAAACCCTCTGATTGAGACTGAGGATGATTGTTTGAATCACCTTGATGCTTTTATTTCAGCCATGGGGCAGGTGTTTGATGACCCCAATCGAGGTGCAACAGCTGAAGCAGCCATGTTAGCTTTGCGCCAAGGTAAGCACTCGGTAGCTGAATATGCCTTGGATTTCAGGAGATGGGCCCTTGATACCACCTGGGACAGTTCCGCCAAAAAATCTATTTTTCGAAAGGGGTTATCTCCACTGATTAATGATGAACTTGCTCGTGCCAATCCTCCCACTGCGTTAGGTGACTTTATTAACTACTGCATCCGTATTGATACTCGTCTGACTGAACGCAGGCAAGAGAGATGGTTCGAAAGCAATCTCACTAACCTTTTCCTACCTTCCTCTCCAGCTAAGGAACCTTTGAGTAGGATTACACGGGAACCTGAACCTGAACCCATGCAGGTAGACTCTTTACAACGACGGGTTAGTGATGCACGCAAGGAACATCGTCTTAAGGAGAATCTATGTTTCTATTGTGGTAAGTCAGGGCACTTCATTATAAACTGCCCCAGCCGTTCTCGTAAGACTACTGCAGCACTCATTCATTGTGAGTGTTGCGAGAGGGGATCTGTCAGGTCCGAGCCTCAGGCTCCAGAGAGATCTGCAGCAACAGATCTTGATTTCTCGGACTTAAACTCCGTTACCTCTGAGGACGTTGACTGTGTAAACGCTGCCATTTTTCAAGTTTCCTCAGCGGTGTCCCAGCTGAGTTGTAAGAAAAACAATTCTCATTGCTTTCTTTCCATCAAACTCTGGGTTGACTCAGCTTGGGTGTCTAGCTCTGCTATGATCGACTCAGGGGCAAGTGGAAATTTTATGGATGTCTCCTTTGCTCTGAAACAGGGGATACGTTCAGTGAAGAAGGCTACTCCAGTACAGATGGAAACTGTGGATGGCTCCCTGCTGACCTCTGGACCAGTGGATCAGGAAACAGAGCCTTTGAGGGTTCTTATGGGTAAAGATCATCAAGAGAAACTGTCCTTTATGCTTATCTCTTCTCCCCACTTTCCCATTATTCTAGGGCTACCATGGCTGCAGGCTCAGAATCCTACCATTAACTGGGAGACCAAGGAATTACACTTTCCAGAGAAACAGATGAGTCCAAAAGTTTCAGCTTGCTCTGTTCCTAAAGGAACCATGTCAGTCCCTGAACTACCAGCTGTATACCAGGACTATGTGGATTTATGTGACAAGAAGAACGCTGACCAGCTTCCTCCTCACCGTCCATATGATTGTCCAATTGAATTATTGCCTGGAGCAGAGATACCTTTTGGTAAGATCTACCCCTGGCGGGGCCCGAGCTAAAGGCTTTAAAGGATTACATAGACGAAAATCTAGCCAAGGGCTTCATACGCCCCTCTTCATCTCCTGCAGGTGCACCCATCTTCTTTGTAAAGAAGAAAGATGGATCTCTGAGACCATGCGTAGACTATAGGGAACTCAATAAGGTTACTATTAGAAACCGTTATCCATTGCCTTTAATCCCTGAGTTATTGGAGAGAGTGCAACATGCCAAAATTTTCTCTAAACTAGATCTTCGTGGGGCCTATAACTTAGTCCGTATTAGACCTGGGGATGAATGGAAGACTGCATTCAGGTCACGCTATGGACACTTTGAATATCTAGTTATGCCTTTTGGTCTGAGTACCGCCCCAGCCACTTTCCAACACTTGGTGAATGACATCTTCAGGGATCTCCTAGATACATTCGTGGTAATTTATTTGGATGATATTCTAATTTTTTCTAACTCCACAGAGGAACATCATGGACATGTGAGAATGGTCTTGGAACGTCTAAGACAAAATCATCTTTACATCAAACTTGAAAAGTGTGAATTCCATAGGACCGAAATTCAATTTCTGGGGTATGTACTGTCTACACAAGGAATTAGTATGGATGGAAGCAAAACCCAAGCCATCAAGGATTGGCCAAGTCCTAGAAATGTGAAGGAGGTACAGCGCTTCATCGGGTTTGCCAACTTCTATAGACGTTTCATTAGAAATTTCTCTGAGGTAGTGTCACCTATCACCCAACTTACCCGGAAAGAGTCTAGGTTCTCCTGGACTCCCCAAGCTCAGGAAGCATTTTCCCGTCTAAAAGATAAATTTACCACTGCACCCATCCTAGTACATCCCAACCCCGAGCTTGCCTTCATAATAGAGGTGGATGCTTCAGACTGTGCCGTTGGAGCTATACTCTCTCAGAGAACAGGTGAGAAGAATGTCTTGCATCCCTGTGCCTTCTTTTCCCAGCAGTTGTCTTCGGCTGAGAGGAACTACGATGTGGGCAATAGAGAGTTGTTGGCCATTATTGCCGCCTTCAAAGAATGGAGACACCTTCTTCAGGGAGCTGCACAGCAAATAGTCGTCCTGACAGACCATCGTAACCTTGAGTTTATCAGGTCGGCTAAGTGCCTGACTCCTCGCCAGGCTCGCTGGAATCTTTTCTTAAACCAATTTAATTTTATCATTTCTTATAGACCAGGATCGCGCAATGGAAAGGCTGATGCACTCTCTAGGATTTACTCAGCAGAGACACGTCCAATTACTCCTCCTAAGACTATTCTTCCTGACTCTAGATTCCTAGGAGTAATTCATAATCAAGACCTACTTAAGGACATCAAGGAAGCATACCATGCGGATTCCTTTTTGGCACAACCCCCAAGGGACGTAAGTCTTGTCTTTAAGAATGGTGTGTGGATTCAGGGATAACGCCTGTATATTCCTGAAACAGTCAGATTGAGAGTATTGCAACTCATTCACGATTCCAAGATAGCTGGGCATAGAGGAATTCTAAAGACACAGGAATTTCTCTCTCGTTTCTTTTGGTGGCCCACTTGCAGGAAGGATGTTTTAAACTATGTCACTTCATGTGAAGTCTGTGCAAGATGCAAAACACTTCGCTCCTCACCAACTGGTCTGTTACAGCCTCTTCCCACCCCGTCCCGCCCGTGGGGATCCATTTCTATGGACTTCATTGTGGAGTTACCAACCTCTCAAGGGAAGAACACCATTCTAGTGGTGGTTGACCGTCTAACAAAGGCAGCTCATTTTATCCCTTGTGTCGGCTTACCCACTGCAAAACAGACATCAGATTTGATGATTAAAGATGTGTTTCGCTTACATGGAGTACCGGATGAGGTTATTTCGGATCGAGGGGTGCAATTCACTTCTAGGTTTTGGCAAAATTTCTGTGCAGCATTGGACATTAAAGTAAACCTTTCTTCTGCTTTTCATCCCCAGACTAATGGACAGACCGAACGAACCAATCAAACCCTGGAGCAGTATCTCCGCTGCTTTATCTGCCACCTACAGGATGATTGGGTGGATCTACTTCCATTAGCTGAGTTCTCGTATAACAACTCTCAGAGTGCCTCCACTAAGCAGTCTCCTTTTTACTCTAATCTAGGTTATCATCCTAACATTCTACCACGATTTCCCATAGAAACGCCTTTACCAGCAGTGGCTGAAAGAATCACGTCTTTACAGAAGAATATGGATCTTCTAAAGGAGAATCTGGAATCGGCTCAGGAAAGGTACAAGAAAGCAGCAGATAAATTTCGTAAACCTGCACCAGCTTTCAAGGTAGGAGACTTGGTCTGGCTGTCAACCAGAAATCTTAAGTTAAGGATTCCATCGTCTAAGTTGGGACATAAGTACATTGGACCCTATAAAATCAGTAAAATTATAAGTGCCGTTGCTTGTCGTCTTCAACTGCCCAGAACTATGAGAATTCACCCTGTCTTTCATGTATCCCTACTAAAGGCTGCGACACCCAATACGTTTCCTGGACGTTCTTCTCCTTGCCCTGACCCAGTGCTAGTCGATGGTCAGGAAGAATTTGTGGTGGAAAGGATTTTGGATTCCAGGTTGTATAGAAATCAGTTACAATATCTGATTAAATGGCAGGGCTACCCAGTGGAGGACAACTCATGGGAACCAGTCAATAACGTTAATGCTCCTCGCTTGCTCCGTCAGTTTCATCAGAGGTACCCACACAAGCCTGGCCTGAGGTCATCCGGAGGCTGTCCCTAAGGGGGGAGTAATGTAAGGTTCTGTGTACATGTTCCTGAAACTCAGTTTGTTCGTCAGCCATTTTACTTTCTGTCTTGCTGCAGCTATCTTGCCCTCAGTCAAAATGGAGTTTCCAGCTTGCATGTTCCCGCCCTGATTCTCTCCTTTTGCTTCTTAAGCAGCCACAGCTGAGCAATCAGTGCTTCAGAATCTAGCCTGCAGTGAACCTGTGACCTGACTCCTAAAGCCTTGGACCTTGTACTCCAGCTATTCCTACTGAGGAACTCTGAAGCACTTGTGGACTCTGAACCCTGCTCTTTGAAAGACCCACGTTTGCATGGACTTACGGTAACAGAGAAGAAGATCCTGAACCTGTTGTGGAGAGTGATTGCTGAGCTTAGATTACTCTGGCCTGCTGTGTCTCCTGCTTCTGTGTCTGCAAACTGTGTGACTATTTTTGCCAACTTGTATGAAGTAATACAAGACTTTCTATATCAAACCTGTGTCTCATGTATTTTCATCGCACCCAAGCACAAGACGCTATATGAACTGTACTACATACATTACAGCTAGCTTAAAAACAGAACAACAGATACCCTCCAATGCAGTGCCCAAACACTCCAACGTGCTAAATGAAATAGGCCTACGCTTATCTGACACCTTGTTCCCCCTGCCAAAACCCCGCAATGCCTTTTTAACCAAAAATCTTTTAGTCACATCTTCGACCACTTTCAACTTGAATCTGAATGATAAACACGCAATAAACTTGTTCAACTTTGAAAACTACCAACCCACTTCGGAGGCCCGTCCAACTAAAAACAATACCGCCAGTGTTTTATCCCATGCAGACTCGACCTCACCCCAACTAGCCAACCAATTCTGCCATACTCGCCACAAAGATTCATACGATGACCAAGTCCGGCTCGCGACCGACTCCTGAATCAACCGTCCAGCTCTCCCATAATAAGCTCCCACAGACACGAAGGGCATTCCACACCAGAAACGTCCGCTACCGGGGCCATCTCTCGAAAGCGCTCCCACTGAAAATGAGACAAAGCATCCATGATAGAGTTATTAACGCCCGGCACATGCACCGCCGAAATCCATGCATTCAACTCAAGACACCTTAAAACCAGAAACCTGACCAATCTGATTACAGGAGGGGAAGAAGCAGACAAGCTGTTAATTATTGAAACCACACTCGCATTGTCACAATGAAAGCGCACCCTTCGATTCTCAAATATGGATCCCAATATTAAAACAGCAACGACAATCGGGAACAGTTCCAACAAAGCCAAATTCTTCGTAAAACCAGCCGACTTCCATGCCTCCGGCCACTTCCCAACACTCCATTTTCCTTTACAATATGCACCGTAACCACCGCCACCCGCTGCGTCCGTATAAATCTCGTAATCGAAATTGCTCAAAGTCTCCTTCTGAATGAACGAACTACCAATGTAATTCCCCAAAAAACGCCTCCACACAATTAAATCCTCCCAATGCTCTTTGTTTAAGTGAATAAAGTGATGACCAGCTTTCACCCTTGCCGTCGCCCCAGCCAACCTTCGACAAAATATGCGGCCTATGGGCATAATCCGGCAAGCGAAATTCAGCCTCCCCAGCAACGACTGCAATTCCTTCAGAGTCACTTTCCGCAACCTCCCAACTCAGTCAACTTCCCTTTTTAACAACGCCAATTTTCCTCCGGTAACCGACACTCCATATGCATTGAATCAATAACAATGCCCAAAAAACTGATAATGGTCGAATGGCCCTCAGTCTTGTCAGCTGCTAAAGGCATGCCAAAACACTCTGCCACCCAGAACATTGCTGCCAGTGCGTTTCTGCATAATGACGACTCCGCAGGCCCGATGAAAAGAAAATCGTCCAGATAATGAATAATGGTCTTAACGCCTGCAACGTCCCTCACTGCCCACTCCAGGAACGTGCTAAAAGTCTCAAGCGACGAACAAGAAAGAGAGCAGCCCATTGGCAAACATCGATCCAAATAAAAAAACCCCTTCCAAAAAGAACCCAACAACGGAATGCTATCCGGATGAACCGGAAGTAAACGAAAAGCCGATTCGATATCCGTTTTTGCCAACAAAGCCCCGGCCCATAACAGCGCACCCATTGCACCGCCGCGTCAAACGAAGTATATTCCACCGAACACAACTCTTGGGCAATACCATCATTAACCGACAACCCTTTTGGATACGACAAATGCTGAATCACACGGAATTTGTCTGGCTCCTTTTTCGGTACTACCCCCAACGGGGAGAAACAATTTCTCCCTATGGAACACAACAAATGGGCCCACCATTCTCCCCTTCCACCTCCTTTCAAATTTAAAACGAAAACCCCGGAATGTAACATTGTCACCGTAAATTTTAACGGAAAAAAAGGGAAAAACATGGGGAGGAGGAATCCAAACCGTCCGCAAAAACCCTCTCAAAATCATAGCTTTAGCCTGCTTTGGATACCCATTTAGAAAGGGGGGCATCTTGAAGTTCCCCCGGGCTACCCCCTTGAGGCACCCATCTGGGTTCCCTTTCCCCTTTTTTAAACATTTGGAAAACCCATGTACTTCGTTGCAGGGGAAAACACGTACTTGAATTTACAAGCTCCCTTTTTGCATGGGTTCATTTAAATGCCAAAACTTCCGCTTTTCTTTTCCTCCCCGAACCCCCACTGCCACCCCATTTCCCCCCTTTCTAACCCCTATCCGTCCCTGAAAGGGCTGCCCCTACCGACCGGGGCCCTAACATTTGCCACAGGCCGTGTTTTTTGACCCCTTTTATCTCAGGGAATGGCCCCTTTGCCCAAAGCTCGCGTACCTGACCCTGCTGCCCCCCCATAGGGCGGTGCGCCTCACCAGCGTCTAAGTTACGAACGGCCCGAACAATTCTCGGGAGACTTTTCCCCCCCCCCCTTCCCCAAAATAGCAAAAGCCTTTCAATTTTCGAAGTCTAATCACCCCATTTGTTTCTCCTC
>JARQOD010001750.1:0-45030 GCA_033576555.1 Oophaga sylvatica | reverse complement strand
TTTGATGAATGGTCTGCGGGTGTCATGTTGTGTTTGGAGAGCCTCTGATGCCTAAACAGTGGAAACCCCCACAAGTGACCCCATTTTGGAAACTAGACCCCCAAAGAAACTTATCTATATGTGTGGTGAGCACTTTGAACCCCCATGTGCTTCACACAAGTTTATAACGCAGAGTCGTGAAAATAAAAATCATTTTTTTTCCTCAAAAAAATGATTTTTAGCCCGCATTTTTTTATTTTCACAAGGGTAACAGGAGAACTTGTACCCCAATAGTTGTTTTCCCAGTTTTTCCTGAGTACGTTGGTACCCCATATGTGGGGGGAACCACTGTTTGGGGACACATCGGGGCTCGGAAGGTAAGTAGTGACGTTTTGAAATGCTGACTTTGATGGAATGGCCAGCTACATCACGCTACTTTGCAGAGCCCCTGATGTGCCTAAACAGTGGAAACCCCCACAAGTGACCCCATTTTGGAAACTAGACCCCAAAAGGAACTTATCTAGATGTGTGCTGAGCACTTTGAACTCCCAATTGCTTTACAGAAGTTTTTAATGTAGAGCCGTGAAAATAAAAAATATTTTTTTTTTCTCAAAACATGATTTTTTAGCCAGCATTTCTTTTATTTTCCCAAAGGTAACAGGAGAATTGGACCCCAAAAGTTGTTGGCCAGTTTGTCCTGAGTACGTTGGTACCCCATATGTGGGGGGAAACCACTGTTTGGGCACACTTCAGGGCTCAGAAGGGAAGTAGCGACACTTTGAAATGCAGACTTTGATGGAATGGTCAGCGGCGTCATGTTACGTTTGCAGAGCCCATGATGTGCCTAAACAGTGAAAACCCACCACAAGTGACCCTATTTTGGAAACTAGACTCCCCAAGGAACTTATCTAGATGTGTGGTGAGCACTTTGAACCCCCAAGTGGTTCACAGAAGTTTGTAACGCAGAGCCGTGAAAATAAAAAAAATATTTTTTTTTCCACAAAAATAATTTTTAATTTTTTATTTTCCCAAGGGTAACAGGAGAAATTAGACCCCCAACGTTGTAGTGCAATTTTTCCTGAGTACGCTGATACCTCATATGTTGGGGTAAACCACTCTTTGGGTGCACTTCGGGGCTTGGAAGGGAGGGATCACCGTTTGAGTTTTTGAATGCAAAATTGGCTGAAATCAATGGTGGCACCATGTCACATTTGAAGATCCCCTGATGTGCCTAAACCGTGGAAACCCCTCAATTCTAACTCCAACCCTAACCCCAACACACCCTTAACCCTTATTCCAACCCTAACCTCAACACACCCCTAACCCTAATCCCAACCCTAACCCCCAACACACCCCTAACCCTAATCCCAACAATAACCCTAACCACAAGCATAATCCTAATCCCAACCCTAACCCCAACACACCCCAAACCCTAATCTTAACCCGAATTCTAACCCGAACTCTAATTCTGACCCTAACCCTAATTGCAACCCTAACCCTAATACCAACCCTAACCCTAATGCTAACCCTAACCCTAATGCTAACCCTAACCCTAGTCCTAACCATAACCTAACCCTAAGGCTAGGTTCACATTACGTTTTACCAGCCCTTTCAACACATAGCGTTAACGGGCTGGTAACGGTACAGCATAACGTGATCGCGTTACGACATGCCTCTTTACGACATGCGTCGCGATGCGCCCGATGGTGTTGAATGGCAGCGTTAACGGACAGCATTACACCGCGTTATACCATGGTGTAATGCAATCTGTCTAATGGACTGCCAGAACGTAATGTGAACCCAGCCTAATCCTAACCTAACCCTAGTCCTAACCCGAACCCTAACCTAACCCTAATTCTAACTCTAAAGGAAACATAAAAATAAAAATATTTTCTTTATTTTATTATTGTTCCCTACCTATGGGGTTGATAAGGGGGGGTTATTTTCTATTTTTTTTTATTTTGATCACTGTGATAGGGTCTATCATAGCGATCAAAATGTACTTTCAATAAATGAATGAATCTGCCGGCAGGCAGATTCGGCAGGCACGCTCGCCATTTTTTGAAGATGGCGGCGCCCATGGACCGGGCAGGAGAGACGTCGGGAGGAAGACGGTGACTCCGGTGGTACCTGATAGGGGATCGGAGACCTGGAGGGGGGATCGGAGGCCTGGTGGGACCGGAATAAAGAGGAGGGGAGCAGATAGTGATGGCGGCGACAGATCGCCGCCATCAATCGGTGTGGGGGGTCGGATCTCGGTCTCCAGCCATGGCCGATGCTATTGTAGCATCGGCCATGGCTGGATTGTAATATTTCACCAAATTTCATTGGTGAAATATTACAAATCGCTGTGATTGGCTGTTTCACTTTTAACAGCCAATCAGAGAGATCGTAGCCACATGGGGGTTAAGCCACTCCCCATGTGGTGAAGCACAAAGAGTCTTGTGCCTGCGGGTCGGGTGACCTTTCAGTGACCCCGGTCACCCGACCTGCAGGAACGGGATTTATAGCATGATGCCTACGTTGGCACAGGTTTTCATGACGCCGACGTCGGCGTCATGGGTCAGGAGGGGGTTAAGCTTACTTGCCTATAATTTCCAAGTTCAGTTTTTGTCCCCATTATGAATATTGGCACCATATTTGCTATACGCCAGTCCTGTGGTACAGACCCTGTTATTATGGAATCTTTAAAGATTAAAAATAATGGTCTATCAATGCTAACCGCCAAGAGCAAGCGACACTACTCTGTCCTCCTTCTCCTGGACCTGTCTTCTGCCTTCGACACTGTGGACCATTCCCTCCTGCTACAGATTCTCTCATCTCTTGGCATCACAGACCTGGCCCTATCCTGGATCTCATCATACCTAACAGACCGAACATTTAGTGTCTCCCTCTCACACACCACCTCCTCACCTCGCCCCCTGTCTGTCGGTGTTCCTCAAGGCTCAGTCCTAGGACCCCTACTCTTCTCCATCTACACCTTCGGCCTGGGACAGCTCATAGAATCCCACGGCTTGCAGTATCACCTCTACACCGATGACACGCAGATCTACCTATCTGGACCTGACCTCACCTCCCTACTGACCAAAATCCCACAGTGTCTGTCTGCTATCTCAGCCTTCTTTTCTGCTCGCTTTCTCTGAACATGGACAAAACAGAATTCATCATCTTTCCCCCACCTCACTCTACCCCTCCACCAGACCTATCCATCAATGTCAATGGCTGCTCGCTTTCCCCAGTCCCACATGCTCGGTGCCTTGGGGTGATCATCGACTCTGCCCTCTCTTTCAAACCACATATCCAAGCCCTCGCCACCTCCTGCCGCCTCAAACTCAAAAATATTTCCCGGATCCGCTCATTCCTCAACCATGAAACCACAAAAACACTAGTGCACGCCCTTATCATCTCCCGCCTCGACTACTGCAACCTCCTACTGTCTGGCCTCCCCTCTAGCACTCTGGCACCACTCCAGTCCATCCTACACTCTGCTGCACGACTAATCCACCTGTCTCCCCGCTATTCCCCAGCCTCCCCCCTATGCCAGGCCCTTCACTGGCTCCCTATTGCCCAGAGGCTCCAGTTCAAAACCTTAACCATGACATACAAAGCCATCCACAACCTTTCTCCTCCATACATCTGTGACATGGTCTCCCGCTACCTACCTACACGCAACCTTCGATCCTCTCAAGATCTCATTCTTGACTCCCCCCTCATCTCTTCTTCCCACAACCGCATACAAGACTTCTCCCGGGCTTCACCCATACTCTGGAACTCCCTGCCGCAAAACATCAGACTTTCACCAACAACGGAGACCTTCAAGAAAAACCTGAAGACCCACCTGTTCCGACAAGCCTACAACCTGCAATGATCCTCAGTTTACTGAACCATCGTACTACCAGCTCTACCCTTTCCTAGTGTATTCTCACACATCCCTGCAGACTGTGAGCCTCGCGGGCAGGGTCCTCTCTCCTTCTGTACTTGTGTGTCCCTTGTCCAGCACATGTTTATTGTACCTGTCTATATTTTTCCCCTTTTCATATGTAAAGCGCCATGGAATAAATGGCGCTATATAAATGTATAATAATAATAATAATAATAATCAATGACTGTACGTAATTCCTGCAGTACTTGAGGGTGTATCCCATCCGGCCCCGCGGATTTGTCGGCTTTAGTGATTTTTAGATGCTGCCGTACTTCCTGCTGGGTTAATCAGCTGACATTTAATGGAGAAATTTTTTTATCACTGATCATGTTACCTGTCATGGGATTTTCTTGTTTAACCCCTTAGTGACAGAGCCATTTTGCAGCTTAATGACCGGGCCAATTTTTACAATTCTGACCACTGTCACTTTATGAGGTTATAACTCTGGAACGCTTTAACGAATTCAGCTGATTCTGAGATTATTTTTTCGTGACATATTGTACTTCACGTTAGTGTTAAAAAAATTTTTATATGACTTGCTTTTATTTATGAAAAAAACGGAAATATGGCGAAAATTTTGAAAATTTCGCAATTTTCAAATTTGAAATTTTTATGCCGTTAAATCAGAGAGATATGTCACACAAATTTCTTAATAAGTAACATTTCCCACATGTCTACTTTACATCAGCACAATTTTGGGAACAAAATTTTCTTTTTTATGAAGTTATAAGGGTTAAAAGTTGACCAGCGATTTCTCATTTTTACAACACCATTTTCTTTTAGGGACCACATCACATTTGAAGTCACTTAGAGGGGTCTATATGATAGAAAATACCCAAAAGTGACACCATTCTAAAAACTGCACCCCTCAAGGTGCTCAAAACCACATTCAAGAAGTTTATGAACCCTTCAGGTGCTTCACAGGAGCTGAAGCAATGTGGAAGGAAAAAATTGACATTTAACTTTTTTTGCAAAAGCTTTATTTCAGAACCAATTTTTTTTATTTTCACAAGTGTTAAAAGAAAAAATGAACCACAAAATGTGTTGTGCAATTTCTCCTGAATACGCTGATACCCCACATGTGGGGGTAAACCACTTTTTGGGTGCACGGCAGAGGTCTCAAGGGAAGGAGCGCCGTTTGACTTTTTCAATGCAGAATTGGCTGGATGCCATGTCACGTTTAGAGAGCCCCTGATGTGCCTAAACAGTGGAAACCCCCCACAAGTGACCCCATTTTGGAAACAAGACCCCCTAAGGAACTTATCTAGATGTGTGATGAGCACTTTGAACCTCCAAGTGCTTCACACAAGTTTATAACGTAGAGCCGTGAAAAAAAAAATCATATTTTTTCAACAAAAATGATCTTTTCACCCCAATTTTTATTTTCCCAAGGGTAACAAGACCCCAAAAGTTTTTGTGCAATTTGTATGTGGGGGTAAACCAGTTTTTGGGTGCACGGCAGAGGTCACAAGGGAAGGAGCGCCGTTTGACTTTTTCAACGCAGAATTGGCTGGACTCCATGTCGCATTTGTAGAGGCCCTGATGTGTCTAAACAGTAGAAACCCCCCACAAGTGACCCCATTTTGGAAACTAGACCCCCTAAGGAACTTATCTAGATGTGTGGTGAGCACTTTGAACCCCAAGTTCTTCACAGAAGTTTATAACGGCCTGGCGTGGAAATAAAAATTCATATTTTTTTGCAAACCTGATAGTTTAGTCATCAATTTTTTATTTTCCCAAGGGTAACAGGAGAAATTAGACTACAAAAGTTGTTGTCCAATTTGTCCTGAGTACGCTGATACCCCATATATGGGGGGAACCACTGTTTGCGCGCACGGCAGGGCTTGGAAGGGAAGCAGTGCCGTTTGACTTTTTCAAACCAAAATTGGCTGCAATTGAGATTGGACACCATGTCGCGTTTGAGCCCCATCAGAGCCCCTGATGCGCCTAAACAGTGGAAACCCCCTCAAGTAACACGATTTTGGAAAATAGACCCCCTATGGAACTTATCTAGATCTGTTGTGAGCACTTTGAACCCCCAATTGTTTCACAAAAGTTTATAATGCCTGGGTGTGAAAAAAAAA
This sequence comes from Oophaga sylvatica, assembly GCA_033576555.1. Lineage (NCBI taxonomy): Eukaryota > Metazoa > Chordata > Amphibia > Anura > Dendrobatidae > Oophaga > Oophaga sylvatica. The sequence goes on along the minus strand of JARQOD010001750.1, from coordinate 39,045 downwards.
AAATCCACAAAAATGATTTTTTAGTCCCAAATTTTTGATTTTTCACAAGGAAATTGGACCTCAAAAGTTGTTGTCCAATGTGTCCTGAGTACGCTGATACCAAATATGTGGGGGGAGAAACTGTTTGGGCGCACATCAGGGCTTGGAAAGGAAGTAATAACGTTTTGGAATGCAGACGTTGATGGGGGTCATGTTCCGTTTGCAGTGCCCCAAATGTGCCTAAACAGTGGAAAAGCCCCACAAGTGACCCCATTTTGGAAACTAGACCCCTAAGGAACTTTTCTAGATGTGTGGCGAGCACTTTGAACCCCAAAGTGCTTCACAGAAATTTATAAACACAGAGCTGTGAAAATAAAATTTGTTTTTTTTCCTCAAAAATGATTTTTTTAGCCAGCTATTTTTTATTTTCCCAAGGGTAGCAAGAGAAATTAGAACCCCAAAATTGGTGTGCAATTTGTCCTGAGTACGCTGATACTCCATATGTTGGGGTAAACCACTGTTTGGGCGCACGGCAGGGCTCGGAAGGGAGGGAGCACCATTTGACTTTTTGAACGCCACGTCATGTTTGGAGACCACCTGATGTGCCTAAATAGTGGAAACCCCTCAATTTTAGCTCCAACCCTAACCCCAACACACCCCTAACCCTAATCCCTACCCTATCCCTAATCCTAACCCTAATCCCAACCCTAATTCCAACCCTAATTGTAACCCTTACCCTAATTGTAGCCCTAACCCTAATTGTAACCCTAACCCTAATTGTAACCCTAATCCTAATTATAACCCTAACCCTAAGGCTAGGTTAATTTTGCGTTTTACCAGCCCGTTCAACACATAGCGTTGACGGGCTGGTAATGGTATAGCATAACGCGATCGCGTTATGCTATACCCGCTAGCACAGAGGAATCAGCAGATGATTCATCTACGCTAGCAGTGATGGAGCCCAGACGCTGCAGCCCGCATCTGAGGCTCCGTCACTGAATGATGGCACGTCGCGAACGCATGCCGCTTTACGGCATGCGTCGCGATGCGTCCTCAAATGGGGGTCTAACGGACTGCCATAACGCAGTATGAACCCAGCCTAACCCTAACCCTAATTATAACCCTAACTCTAACCCTAGCCCTAACCCTAACCTTAACCCTAGCCCTAACCCTAACCCTAATGGAAAAATGAAAATAAATATAATTTCTATATTTTAATATATGTACCTAACTAAGGGGGTGATAAAGCGGGGGGTTATGTACTGTTTTTTTTATTTTGATCGCTGTGATAGTTTATCACAGTGATCAAAATGTACTTTTAGGAGAATGAATGAAATTCTTTTGAATCTGCCGCTCCTCACACACTACCGTGTACCGGCTGGTATCACGCACAAATACATGATGATTATCTGTGTGTGACTCCGGAAATATATACGGAGATTTAAATTTTCCCCCACACTGTATACAGCTGTACGCTTATGATACAGTACCATTTTTCTGCCTTTTGTATTACGGTCAAATCCATACTGAGTGAGCGTCTGTGTGTGACTCCAGAAATATATACGGAGATTTAATTTTTCCCCTACACTGTATACAGCTGTACGTTTCTGATACAGTGCCACATATCAGCTGGTATTTTTGGTACATTTTCCTAAACATGAGGAAGTATGGTGGAAGAGGCCGCGGACGTGTGCGGGGGGGACAGCTGGTATTGATGGTAGTGGTGGTGCATCTGCTAGTAGTGCCAAAAGCACAATAGCACCTAAGGCAGGAGGTGTTGAGCCTGCGTCATCATCTGACTCCAGAAGGCCTGGAAGGTTTTGGCTTAAATTGCCGAAACAGCCTCAAGCTCTATCGCCTCCTCTTCTGAAGTTTCAAAAACTGCAAGTACTGAGTCGTCAGTGCAGGTTCCTTGTCAGGAACGACACCTCTCCTTGTGTCCTTTACCCCCAACAAAAGTGAAGGATGCGGCAGGCCACACTTCAGATTACTCCCTGGAGCTCTTTTCACATACCATGCCTGGGTTATCAAGTGAAATCCTGAAGTCCAAGATGAATATGACATGGAGTGCACGGATGCACAGCCACTGCTATTTGATTCTGCTGGTACATTCACCCAGAGCACTGCATTGCCCTTGCAGTCTACTGAGCCAGATTCTGACCCTGATGAAACTCAGGTGCCCCTTCCCGCATACTCTACCACCTTACATGGTGACACGGAGGAAGGTGCAGATGAAATTGAAGAGGAGGTGATGGATGACCCAGTTGTTGACCTGGATTGGCATCCATTGGGGAAGAGCGTGCCGCTGGCAATAGCTCAGAAGAGGAGGAGGATCCGCAGCAGGCATCGACATCGCAGCAGCGGTTATCTGGCAGGCCCGTAGCAGTCCAAAAACGTGTTAAAAAAGCAAAAATAGTTGCAGGACAGCTTGGCCAGATGGTCAAATTAGCACAGCGTGCAAGCCCTGAGAATTTATCCCATAGTAGGAAGAGTGCAGTGTGGCACTTTTTTGACCAAAATCCTATTGATGAGGCAAAGGTTATCTGTAAGAAAAGCGGAAGGACCTGTAGCCGAGGGAAAAATCTCTGAAATTTGAATACCAGTTGCATGCTTAGACATTTGAACACCATGCACTTGCAAGCGTGGACGGACTACAAAACCACAGGTAGCACATGTGCACCTGCTCCGACTGAAGGTAGCCAGCAATGCTACATTGCTTCCCCTACTGTAAGCCCACCAGTTAGCACACCACCAGCAAGAAATATTGAGGTGTCGTCGCAAGGCCAAAGCAGTCAGGGAATCACAATGTTTTTCCAACAAAAGACTGAATCTAGGCCATCACCATCACCATCACCACCCCCCATCTCAGTCCGCCATGTCCACCGCTAGTTCCCCCATATGCAGCTCTCAAGTCCAGCTCACACTAGCAGACAATCTGAGTAGGACAAGAAAGTACTCATCCTCTCATCCGCGTACACTGGCTTTGAACACCTACATTGCCAAACTGATCACATTAGAGATGATGACCTTCCGTTTGGTTGAAAGTGCAGCGTTCTGAGAGCTCATGGCCTATGCTGTCCCACGCTATGACCTACCCAGTTGGCACTTCTTTGCTAGAAAAGCCATCCCTGCCCTCCACCTGCATGTGATAGACAACATTGTCCATGCACTCAAGCAATCAGTGAGTGGAAAGGTGCACCTCATATAGTTATTAAGGTTGAAGGAAGACTTTAAGTCTATCTAGTTCAACCCATATCCTATCCTAACCTGCCCTAACATGTTGATCCAGAGGAAGGCAAAGGCCAGGGCCATTACGTGTTCATCACTGTGCACTGGGTTAATATGGTGGATGCAGGGTCCACGAGGGACAGCGGTAGTGGGACAGTGCTGCCTAGTCCATGGTATAGGCAACAGATGGCTGTAGGCGTTCGACCCTCCTCCTCCTCCAGAAGCAAAAGCTCGTCGACAGAGCGCAGTCACACGTGCACTCTATCCGCAGCTTCCAGTGTTGCACACGAGGTGTCCCACTATCGAACAGCTAGTGGTAAGTGTCAGCAGGCTGTTTTAAAGATGATGTCTTTTGGCAACAACAGACACACCGCTTAGGTACTGGCCAACTACTTGCAGCGAGAAACTGAGTCATGGCTGGGCAGTCTACATCTTGAGCCAGGCAAGGTAGTCAGTGATAATGGCCGTAATTTTGTGGCGGCCATAGCCCTGGCAAAACTCAGACACATACCTTGCCTGGGTCACACCTTGAATCTGGTGGTGCAGTACTTCCTAAATAATTATCAGGAGATAACAGACCTGCTCCATAAGGTGTGAAGACTGTGCTCGCACATCCGTCGCTCGCTCATAGACTCCAGTCATATGCAGAGGCTGTGTTCGCTCCACCTCCCCAAGCACCACCTAATCATAGACGTTGGAACAAGGTTGAACTCCACCATGCATATGGTTGAGAGGCTGTGCGAACAGAGGCAGGCTGTAATGCATTTGTGGGAGGATACAAGGGCAGGCAGTTTGAGGGCAGACATGGAGTTGTCGGGTGTGCTGTGGTCAAAGCTGAAAGACCTCTGTAAAGTCCTTCAGCGTTTTGAGGAATGCACACGGCTGGTAAGTGCAGACGACGCCATCATAAGCATGAGCATCCCACTTATGCGTCTGCTCATGCAAACTTTGACCCACTTTAAGGATCAGGTGTCTGCAGCGGAGGAGGAGGGAAGCCCTGATGACAGTCAGCCATTGTCTCCTCAGGGAACTGTCCTGGATGAGGTTATGGAAGAAGAGGAAGAGGAGGATGATGAGGGGGATGATTATTTTGGGGAGGAGGATGCTTCTCAAGGGGCAAGAGAAAATGTTGGCTTGCCAAGGTCAGGTACAGGCTTTGTGCGTGAATGGAGGGATGTGGATTTGGCAGAAAGTGCTCCTCCACCCACCACTGGCAGTGCATCACTGACACCTGGAACATTGGCCCACATGTGTGATTATGTCTTGCAGATCCTAAAAAGGGACCCCTGCATTGCCAAAATTATGAAGGATGACGACTACTGGTTGGCCAGCATCCTCGATCCATGCTATAAATGCAAATTACAGAACATCATGCCACAGGAGAACCTAGAGCTAATACTGGCGAACAAACAAGCAACTCTGGTAAACCGTTTGTTAGAGACATTCCCAGCACACAGCAGCGGTGCAGGTTCTACCACGAGCCGTACTGGGCAACATGGAAGAGGTGTTCATGGTGCACACAGCTGAAGTGGCGTTTCAGACAGGGGTTTTCATGACCATGTTGTGGTCTGATTTCTCGAGTACCGCTCACACGACTGTTAATACTGAATCGATTGCAACAGACAGGAGACAGCAGTTGTCAACTATGGTTCAAAATTACCTCTCCTCCCCTATCGATGTTCTCCCTCACAGTTCATTCCCCTTTGACTACTGGACCTGTAAACTGAACACCTGGCCTGAATTGGCACAATATGCCTTACAGGAGCTCGCTTGCCCTGCTGGTAGTGTGCTATCAGAAAGAGTCTTCAGTGCTGTTGGATCAATCCTGACAGAAAGAAGGACCCGGCTGTTGACCCAAAATGTAGGTGATCTCACCTTCATTTAAATGAACCATGCCTGGGTTTCAAAGGATTTTGTACCACCTTCCCTGCTGACACATAGGTTGCCAGCAAAATGGCTCGCTTTGTCCTCCTCTTCCTCCAACTTCTCCAATTCCTCCATTTGCAGCTGCTGAACGTCCAGCCTACATCTCAACATATGCCAGTTTTTCCACCTCCCTAACTTGGCTGTACCCCCCCAGGGCCGGCGTCAGCATCTGGCGCACCCGGGCAAGTGCCAGCGCCCTGAGCAGGTGGGGGGCCCACTCGCCGTCAGGGACACCGGCGTACTATGAGGGGCCCTGTGCCAGTGCCAGCGCCCACGAGTGGGCCCCCCCTGCTTGCTCAGGGCCCCAGCACTTGCAATACTTACCTTTCCCTGCTCCACCGCTGTGACGTCTCCCGCGTTTCCTGAGTGACATTCAGGTCAGAGAGCGCGATGACGTCACGTCTATGCGCCCTCTGCCTGAACAGTCACTGTGCAGAGAGCTAAAATATGGCGACGCTGAGGAGTCCAGAGTAGAGCAGTGCCCAGCGAGGAGAGGTATTTCATTTTTTTAATGTTTGTAGCAATATATGGGGAGCATTATACACTGGAGAATTATATATGGGGCCCATCATACACTTGAGCATTATATATAGTGCCCATTATACACTGGAGCATTATATATGGGGCACATTATACACTGGAGCATTATAAATGGGGCCCATCATACACTGGAGCATCATATACCAAGCCCATTATACACTGGAGCATCATATGGGGCCCATTATATATGGAGCATTATATAGGCCCATCATACACTGGAGCATCATCCATGGGGCCCATCATATACTGTAGCATCATATGGGGCCCATTATATATGGAGCATTATACAGGCCCATCATACACTGGAGCATCATCCATGGGGCCCATCATATACTGGAGCATCATATGGGGCCCATTATATATGGAGCTTTATATAGGCCCATCGTACACTGGAGCATCATCCATGGGGCCCATCATATATTGGAGCATCATATGGGGACCATTATATATGGTGCATCATATGGGACACATTATATATGGAGCATCACATGGAGTCCATTATATATGGAGCATTATATATGGGGACCATTATATTTGGAGCATTATATGGGGCTCATCATACACTGGGTCATCATATATGGGGCCCATCATATACTAGAGCATCATACGGGGTTCATTATTTATGGGGCATCATATAGGGCCCTTTATATATGGAGCATCATATGGAGCACATATGGGGCCTATTTATGGAGCATTATATGGAGCCCATTCTGTATGGAGCAATATATGGGGCCCATCATAAACTGTATGGAGCTTTATATGCGACTCATTATACTGTATGGAGCAATATGAGGGGCTCATTATACTCTATGGGGACCGTCCTATACTGTGTGGCACATTATATGGGGACCATCATATACTGGAGCATTATGTGGAGCTCATCATATACTGTATTATTATTATTATTATTATATATTTATATAGCGCCATTTATTCCATGGCGCTTTACATATGAAAAGGGGAAAAATATAGACAGATAAAATAAACATGTGCTAGACAAGGTACGCATAAGTACAGAAGGAGAGAGGACCCTGCCCGCGAGGGCTCACAGTCTACAGGGATGGGTGAGAGTACACTAGGAGAGGGTAGAGCTGGTTGTGCGATGGTTCAGTACACTGAGGATCATTGCAGGTTGTAGGCTTGTCGGAACAGGTGGGTCTTCAGGTTTTTCTTGAAGGTCTCCGTTGTTGGTGAAAGTCTGATGTTTTGCGGCAGAGAGTTCCAGAGTATGGGGGAAGCCCGGGAGAAGTCTTGTATGCGGTTGTGGGAAGAAGAGATGAGGGGGGAGTCGAGAAGGAGATCTTGAGAGGATCGAAGGTTGCGTGTGGGTAGGTAGCGGGAGACCATGTCACAGATGTATGGAGGAGAAAGGTTGCGGATGGCTTTGTATGTCATGGTTAAGGTTTTGAACTGGAGCCTCTGGGCAATAGGAAGCCAGTGAAGGGCCTGGCATAGTGGGGAGGCAGGGGAATAGCGGGAAGACAGGTGGATTAGTCGTGCAGCAGAGTGTAGGATGGACTGGAGTGGTGCCAGAGTGCTAGAGGGGAGGCCAGACAGTAGGAGGTTGCAGTAGTCGAGGCGGGAGATGATAAGGGCGTGCACTAGTGTTTTTGTGGTTTCATGGTTGAGGAATGAGCGGATCCGGGAAATATTTTTGAGTTTGAGGCGGCAGGAGGTGGCGAGGGCTTGGATATGTGGTTTGAAAGAGAGGGCAGAGTCGATGATCACCCCAAGGCACCGAGCATGTGGGACTGGGGAAAGCGAGCAGCCATTGACATTGATGGATAGGCCTGGTGGAGGGGTAGAATGAGGTGGGGGAAAGATGATGAATTCTGTTTTGTCCATGTTCAGTTTGAGAAAGCGAGCAGAAAAGAAGGCTGAGATAGCAGACAGACACTGTGGGATTTTGGTCAGTAGGGAGGTGAGGTCAGGTCCAGATAGGTAGATCTGCGTGTCATCGGCGTAGAGGTGATACTGCAAGCCGTGGGATTCTATGAGCTGTCCCAGGCCGAAGGTGTAGATGGAGAAGAGTAGGGGTCCTAGGACTGAGCCTTGGGGAACACCGACAGACAGGGGGCGAGGTGAGGAGGTGGTGTGTGAGAGGGAGACACTAAATGTTCGGTCTGTTAGGTATGATGAGATCCAGGATAGGGCCAAGTCTGTGATGCCAAGAGATGAGAGAATCTGTAGGAGGAGGGAATGGTCTACGGTGTCAAAGGCAGAAGACAGGTCCAGGAGAAGGAGGACAGAGTAGTGTCGCTTGCTCTTGGCGGTTAGCAGGTCGTTAGTGACTTTAGTTAGGGCAGTTTCAGTTGAGTGATGCGGTCGAAAGCCTGATTGTAACCGGTCAAAGAGGGAGCAGGAGGAAAGGTGGGAGGACAGTTCAAGATATACATGCTGTTCCAGTAGTTTTGAGGCGAAGGGGAGAAGAGATATCGGGCGATAGCTAGACGCTGAGGATGGGTCGAGGGAGGGCTTTTTGAGGATCGGGGTGATTGAAGCATGTTTGAAGGATGAAGGAAAGACACCATTTGTAAGTGAAAGGTTGAAGAGGTGTGTGAGAGTAGGGATGAAGACTGTGGCAAGGTTAGGGATGAGGTGGGACGGGAGTGGGTCAAGCGCGCAAGTGGTGAGGTGTGATCTTGACAGGAGAGTGGAGAGCTGATCTTCTGTCATGGTGGTGAAGCTGGTTTTGGAAGAACAGGGCTGAGTGGCTAAGAGGGGCATTGGGGGCTGCGGGCCAAAGCCTTCTCTGATAGTATCAATCTTTTGCTTAAAGAAGGAGGCAAAGTCTTCGACAGAAATGAGAGGAGAGGGAGGAGGTGCTGTGGGATGGAGTAGAGAATTGAAAGTGTTGAAGAGCTGTTTAGGGTTGTGAGACAGGGAGGATATGAGAGATGAGAAGTAAGTTTGTTTTGCGGCAGAGAGCGTGGACTTGAAGCTGGCAAGGGACTGCTTGTATGCGTTGAAGTGCTCGGTGGAGTGGGTTCTCTTCCATCTCCGCTCGGTAACCCTGGAAGCCCGTCTCAGTTCTTTGGTCAGGCCGGTCAGCCAGGGCTGCCTGTTGATTGTACGAGTTTTGCTCTGCATGAGGGGGGCGGCCGAATCAAGTGTGGTTTTTATTGTGGTGTTATAAAATGTGGCAGCAGCATCTGTGTCATGAAGTGAGGCTATGTCTGAAAGAGGGAGGAGGGACTCAGAGAGCGATTGTAAATTGAGGTGTTTGAGATTTCTGCGAGGGTGGGTGAGTTTGTGGAGTGGGGGATGCGTACTAACAGAGGAGAGGGAAGAGAATGTCAGTAGGTTGTGGTCAGACAGGGGGAGTGGGGAGTTAGTGAGATTAGTGAGGGAACAGAGACGGGTGAAGATAAGGTCCAGCGTGTGACCGCCTTTGTGAGTGGCCGCAGAGGACCATTGAGTGAGGCCAAGGGAAGCTGTGAGCGAAAGAAGTTTAGAGGCCGCCGGGTGGAAGTGTCAATGGGGATGTTGAAATCGCCCATGATGATGGTGGGGATGTCAGCAGAGAGGAAATTGAATAGCCAGGTGGTGAAGTGGTCGAGAAAGGTGGAGATGGCTAGTTCCGGGGGGCGGTAGATGACAGCCAGTTGGAGGTTGGAGGGGGAATAGATGCGGACGGAGTGCACTTCGAACGAGGGAATAGCAGCGGAGGGTGGAATTTGAATAGGGGTAAAGGAGCAGGTATCAGACAGGAGTAAGCCAACTCCTCCACCACTGTATGGAACATTATATGGGACCAATTATGTATGGAGCAATATATGGGGCTCATCATTCTGCATGGCGCACTATGTGGTGCCCTTAATACTGTATGGAGAACTATACTGTCTGGTTTTTGAGCTATTGTAGAATTTACAATAGATATCACTCATGTAATGTAAGAAGTGAAGTATTTGGCTTTGTACTATACCTAAATTTCTCTACCGTATCGGAGCATCATGAATTGTGGTATGTGTTAAAGGGGCCCACTGAGACTCTTTCGCCCGGGGCCCACGAAAACTTGGAGCCAGCCCTGCCCCCCCACTACTTTAGCCAAATAACCCCCAGTTTTCAATGCGTTACTATTATTATAAAGTAAATTAAGGTTGACAAGATTAAGTAATAACAATTGATGTCGTTGGCATTGAAATGGGCACTGTAGGTGTGTTTACTGTCCTCCACTCCCTGCCGACTTTTCTTCCCCATTGACTTGCATTGGAGTCGGGTCGAGTTTCAGTCCGACCTTCGACTTTTTCCGATAGTCGGCCAATTTAGTTTGACTCGACTTTTGGGAAAGTCGGGTAGCCCGAAACCTGACTCGACCCTCCCGGAGGCAAAGTCGCTCATCTCTAGTGATCACTATTGCCCAAGTTGTCTTTGTGTTGATTTATTTTCAGTAACATCTCTGTCATCTGCAGAAGGTTCATTATACCCACAATTATGGTACACCACCATAGTTGTAACCAAAATTAGTGGTTAGGGGTCTACTTAGATGTTTCACCCCTCGAAGGTGAACTCCTAGCTACGCCTCTGACCACAACACAAGGATAAAGCAACTATTTTAGTGAGAGACAGTCATTACATGATGTGATATTCTAAGCGGCGAATCCTCTGTGAATTGTAAACACCCAGCTCTTATAATTCTCGGCAGAGCACCCGGCGTCTGACTGTACAGGTGGTCAGAAATAATATGCAGCAGTCAGACATCTGATGTTAATTATTAAGTCTGGTGAAATTATTCCTAAACACTAATGAACGTAATGACAGGGAAGCTCCTCAGCAGAGAACATGCACCCAAACCGGAGAGGTCACAACAGAGATAAATTCATAATGGAAGGAGGCTGCTTCATTTGGAATTTATTTATAATTGATGAGCCCAACAGTTATCCCTGCTATGATGAAAAGAAATATGTGACATGGGATTCTATTAGGGATTTTTCAAATAACTTGCAGATGGTTATATATTCTCACAGCTGCTACTGAGTACAGTATTTTTTTCTAGATAAGACCTAAATTAATATTATAGTTACTAGTCACTGTCCTGCTCCATGTGCTATGCACCCACAAAATGAGAATTCCTGTTGTGTGATATGCAGGTGGGATAACCATACACCTTCCATGAACTTTCAGTCTTTTGGTGATCCAAGAAGTATTGTTTCTCTTTGCGCAGAGTGACATGCTAAGCATGCCGAGAAGAGGAGATTTAAAGCCGCAATGCTCCTCTGGGAAATATGCAAATTGTCTCTTCAGAGTGGAAGAGGACTAGAACTCTAGTGCCACTTATTGCAAGTAGCAATCCTAAAAGTCAATGTCGACCCTTTAACGAGCCTTGTCACATGACTTAGGATAAAAGCCAAACCAGAATCTAAATTTGAAGACACTGTGTTTCGGGGTACTGCCCCTCGTCAGTGGAAAGTGTGAGATCTGGTTTGGCTGTGTGAGAGGCATCTGAAGAGATAATTTGCATATTTCCCAGAAAAGCATTGCAGCTTTAAGTCTCCTCATCTCGGCATGCTTAACATGTCACTCTACGTAAGGAGAAACGATACTTCTTGGATCCTGGTCAGACGCCTCTCACACAACCAAACCAGGTCTCACATTTTTCACTGACAAGGGGCAGTGCCTTCAAACACAGTGTCTGTAAACTGAGATTTTGATTTGGCTTTTATCCTAAGTCATGTGACAAGGCTTGTTAATGGATCGACTTTGACTTTTAGGATTGCTACTTCCAATAGGTGACACTAGAGTTCTAGTCCTCTTCCTCTCTGAAGAAACAATTTGCACACTCTTTAGGTGAGAGAGTCATTTAGGCTGTGTTCTCACAGTGGGTAATCGGTGAGTTTTGAACGCTGCATATTTTTGTTGTCTAAAACACAAAGTCTTACAATTCCAGTAAAGTGGATAGGATTTATGGAAAGCTCAGGCCCACTATGCTTTTTATTTTCGCAGTGTAAACTGACCTGCAGTGCGAGTGTCAATTCCCCAAATTGTCAATTTCTCTTATGGGTACCCTAAGTTTTATGTGCAGATTTTCCCCATAGAATTGTATTAGATGTGGAGAAACCAAAGATAGAAAAAACGCATATGTAAAAAATACAAAATAATGCATGCAAAAACGCACTAAAAATGTAATGAAACCTAATTTACTTGATATGTGCAGAAATTCTGCAACATCAAAAACTTGGGAACTTAACCTAACTGTTGATTTCTTTGTGTCTCAATGAGAACAGCAGAACATGTCTGTAAACATTTTGGAGGCAGAGAAGTGTAGGCGACGAAGACAGCTGCAGTTTTCTCACTTCCAGAGTCTTTAAGATTTGCTTAAAATGAGCCTTGTTGATTGGGTTCAGCTATTTGTGAAATGCAGAGCCCAGAAGCATCATCTCATTCCCTCTCTCACTGGCTGCCAGACAAATAACAAAGTAACAATCATTTGTGTCCTTCAAAAGCTTTGGAGATAAGTAAACTTAGGAGAAGGAAAGACAGCACCATATCTTAAAATTTGTAGCACGGCATTTGAAGACTATGGCTTTTTGGCCCTCCTAATCTGTTTTGTCACATGATTTACTTACTTATAGCGCAATACACTACAGAAATAAAAAAATATGTATCAGTAACAATTCCATAAAAAATTCTTTATATACCTGTATAAGTAGGAGCTGTAAAGGTACTGCCACACTAAGCGATCACACTAGCGATCACGATAACGACGCAAGCTAACGAGATTGTTGGTGTGATCACTTTAAGGTCGCTAGTAGCTGCCAAACAGGAGATCTCATAAACGACACATCAGCGATCAGCGATCTGTTTAACGACTTCGGCGGTCGTTAGGATCTGTCATTAGCATGTACTGAGCGCAACCTTTTCCACGCCCCTCAGCACAGATTGGTGGTCACTGTATATGTTTTATAATTATATATGTGTTATAATTTATGTTTTGACCGCGTCATGAAAGACGACGTATAGCGCTCCCTTTCATTGTTCTCGAGCGCTTCTGATTCATAGGAATTTCCAGCATCGCTCCTGCTCTTTGCGTCCTGCTAGACTGCTTTGCAGCTACTGCGATCCACTCTGTGACGCAAAAGAAAACCTAGTCCCGCCTGCGCCGCTGTCATATGCGTCACCAACGAGGTCGCTCGTCGTTCGCAAAAGGTGTCAAACTCAGCGATATAGGCTCACCAGTGGGACGCCAACGATCAAAGAACGGTCCAGAACGTTCGTGAACGATCAGCGACATCACAGCAGGGGCCACATCGCTGCTACGTGCCACACACAGCGACATCGCTAACGAGATCGCTAAATAGTGACGTAGTAGCGATCTCGTTAGCGATCTCGTTAGCAATCTCGCTTAGTGTGGCATACCCTTTAGTAGGAGCTATGCTATAGCAGTACATTATTGAGCAATGAGGCAATATTATAATAGTTACACTGTTAAACTTAGAGAGAAGTACTGTAGTAGTTACTAGTGATGAGCAAACGTGCTCGATAATGCTCGTTACTCACCCAAGCATCGCTGCACTCACGGTACTCGGCGAGCGCCGAGCATTTCCAGGATTATTCACTTTATGCTCTGGTCCCCGCCCTGCATTTTTGGGCTCTTTAGAGCGCCAAGTAACATGCAGAGATTGTCTGCCATACACTGTAATGCTTCAGCCATCTTGGTTGTGGCATTACAATGACTGGCTGGCCGCACATGGTCAGCAGGTATACAAGAGACCTGGCACCGCCATGCTCTTCAGAGTCTGCTTCGGAATCAGCGAGTGTAGGGAGAGCTGCTACCAAGAGGGTCAGATTTGGGGATTTATAAGATAGTGTGGGTATACCATAAAAGAAAACACAAATCCAACTAAATCAACAGTCCATCTAAGGACTAATTATGGGGTATATAGATTGCAGTGCTAGGTAGGCAGGGATTGTATGTGCGTAAATATATATTAGTGCAAGGAATGCACGCTGTTGTGAATGTGTTGGAGACGACTTCGGAGCTGAGGCTCCCTTTGGTGGTTGCTGAGGGTATTGAACCTATGTTGAACAGCAAGAGTTCTCCATCTGCAATGGATGAATGGATAACTGGGGGGATGGACTGGCCTGATATAAGTGAGCTGGCCTACCATGATCCTCGCTGGTAATCAATTGTTACTTCCAGGTCTAGGTTGGAATTCAGCTTGCTTTTCTGCTGTCTCCTGCTATCATTCAGATAAGTTACTTTCTGTTTTTTTTTCTGTGGTTTGATTTCCCTTGTTTTTGCGCCTTGCTTTTGAGTTCAGCCGGGTCCCCTTTGGGGGGCTTGCGCTGGTCTCTGTTCTCTTTTTGTATTTGCGCTTGCGCTCAGTTCCTGTGATATTTTACTGCTGGGTAGCTGCGTTTTCACACCAGAGATCTGATATAGGTGGTCGAGACCGTGTGGTCTCAGCATTTTTGGATTCAGAAGTGTTGGAGTTTTTTCTAGGGTTGCTGGGTTGCAGACAGTATTCTCTCCTGTACTGTCCTATCTAGACAGTTTTGGGCCCCAGAGTTTGCTCATTCTATTCTCTGTGTTCGTGTTTTCCTCTTGTCTAACCGCCATTATATGTTTGGGGGCTTCCTAATACTTTGGGGCTTTACTCCGGGGCAGTTAGCTTTCCTCTTTCCATCTACAGGGGTAGCTAATCTCTCCTGCTGGGACGAGGCGTCAAGGGCACCGTAGGAATGTCCCACGGCATCTTCTAGTTGTGCGGTTAGTTTAGGGGTCTGCACCCTACTTGATACCAACCTCTCTGGTGTTTGGCTGCCTTTGCGTTTTTTTGCTCCTGCCCTCCTCAGCTACCAAAACATAACAGAATCACAGGCCATACTGAAAATTCTATGGTACTCAACAGAAGGAAAAAATAAAAAAAGAAATAAAAAATGTTGTCAGAGTTGTCATAAAAAATTTTTTTCTGCTTGTTACATTTTTTTTCTCCTTTTTTCTCTGGGGGCTGAGGAGGAATTTTTTTCAATGAAGATTGTGCAGTTGTCTGGTTGTGTGGAGCAGCTTGCTGCTGAAGTTCGGAGTATTGCTATCTATCTTGCTGTGTTGCCTGTTGTGGAACCTAGGATCCCTATGCCAGATTTATTTTTGGGGGATAGGTCTAAATTTTTGAATTTTAAAAATAACTGTAAGTTGTTTTTTGCCTTGAAGCCTAAGTCATCAGGGAACGCGGCACAGCAGGTTCAAATTGTCATCTCCCTGTTGCGTGGCGACCCTCAGGATTGGGCCTTTTCCCTGACACCTGGGGATCCTGTTTTGAATGACGTTGATGTGTTTTTTCAGGCTCTGGGGTTTTTGTACGATGAACCTAATGTTACTGATCAAGCTGAAAAAACCTTATTGGCATTAAATCAGGGTCATGAAGCCGCTGAGCTGTACTGTCAGAAATTCCAAAAGTGGGCAGTCCTTACTAAATGGAATGATGATGCTCTGGCAGCTCTTTTTTGGAAAGGTCTGGCAGAGACTGTAAAGGACGTTATGTTGAGATTTCCTGTTCCCTCTGGTATTAATGACTCTCTATCATTAGCTATTCAAATTGACAGACGTTTGCGTGAGCGCAGAAATATGCATGAGATTGTGTAGCCTTGCGAGCCAGCCCCTGAGCCTATGCAGTGTGATGGAGTGACTTCTGGGGCACAGCATCATGAATTTCGAAAGTGTAATAGGTTGTGTTTCTACTGTGGTGACGCTTCTCATACTATTTCCATCTGCCCAAGTGGGGAAGACATTTTGCGCGCTTAGTTGTTTTGGGTAGTGTTCAGACTAAATTTCTGTTGACTGTTGCCTTGATTTGCTCCATGTCCACATTTTCGGCTCAGGCTTATGTTGATTCAGGAGCAGCTATAAACCTGATGGATTTTGATTTTGCCAAATGTTGTGGTTTTCCCATGATACCCTGCGGTAGTCTATTCCTTTTCTGGGCATTGATTCTACCCCTTTAGCGGAGAATAAACCCCAGTTTTTGACCCAGGTGATAATGCGGGTTGACCCGGACCACCAAGAGAATTGCAAATTTTTGGTGTTACATAATTTACAAGACATTATTGTACTGGGTTTTCCTTGGTTACAGACTCATAATCCTGTTTTGGAATGGAAATCTGTGTCTGTGACCAGTTGGGGTTGCCAATGTGTTCGTACTGACACTTCTGTTTTTTCTTCCTCTCCTCAGTCTCAAGATGTCCCTGACTATTTGACTGATTTTTCTGATGTGTTTAGTGAAAGTAAGTCCGCATCCTTACCTCCTCACAGAAGTTATGATTGTGCGATTGAGTTAGTACCTGGTTGTAAATTCCCTAGAGGTCGGCTCTTCAATTTATCTGTACCGGAGCATGATGCTATGCGATCTTATATCAAGGAGTTATTGGAAAAGGGTCATATCAGACCATCCTCTTCACCCTTGGGCGCCGGTTTTTTCTTTGTGGCCAAAAAGGATGGTTCATTGAGGCCGTGTATTGATTATCGCCTCCTGAATAAGATCACTGTGAAATATCAATATCCGTTACCCTTGATTTCTGACCTATTTTCCAGAGTGAAAAGTGCTAGTTGGTTTACCAAGCTTGACCTCAGGGGGGCGTATAATCTTATTCGCATCAAGCACTGTGATGAATGGAAGATGGCGTTTAATACTCCTGAGGTGCATTTTGAGTACCTAGAGATGCCTTTTGGGCTCACTAATGCCCCTTCCGTCTTCCAATCCTTTATGAATGATATTTTCAGGGATTTCATGGATAAATTTCTGATCGTTTATTTGGATGATATCTTGATTTTTTCCAATGACTGGGATTCTCATGTGAACATATTCGGATGGTATTGCGGATTTTGAGAGAAAATGCACTGAAGGGATCAAAATGTCTTTTTGGCGTACAGAAGGTTTCATTTCTGGGATTCATTTTGTCTACGTCTGTTATTGAAATGGACCCTGTCAAAGTTCAGGCCATTTGTGATTGGGTTCAACCCACTGCATTGAAGGCTCTTCAGAGATTTTTGGGTTTTGCTAATTTTTATCGTAAATTTATAGGTAATTTCTCAGGTACTGTGAAACCACTGACTGATTTGACCAAAAAGGGTTCTGATGTAGTGAATTGGTCTCCTGAGGTAGTTTCTGCGTTTCAGGAGCTTAAGCAGAGATTCACTTCTGCTCCTGTTCTAAGGCAGCCTGATGTTTATCTACCATTTCAGGTGGAGGTTGATGCTTCTGAGATTTGTGCCGGTGCCGTTTTGCCCCAAAGGGATCCTGAGACCTCTAAGAGTAACCCTTGTGCCTTCTTCTCTCGAAAATTTTCCCCAGCTGAACATAATTATGATGTGGGGAATCGGGAATTATTGGCTATGAAGAGAGCTTTTGAAGAGTGGAGACATTGGCTGGAAGGAGCCAAACATCAGGTGGTGGTCCTCACTGACCATAAGAACCTGGTTTATCTCAAATCAGCCAAGTGACTTAATCCTAGACAGGCCAGGTGGGCCTTGTTTTTCACACGTTTTAATTTTGTGGTCTCTTTTCTCCCAGGCACTAAGAATGTTAAGGCGGATGCCCTCTCGAGGAGTTTCTTTGCAGATTCTCCTGAGGTAACTGAGCCTGCTGTTATTCTGAAGGAGGGTGTGTTCTTTCCGCTATCTCGCCCAATTTGAGACTGGCTCTGGAGGAATTTCAGGAGGATAAACCTGAACATTGCCCTGTTGGGAAATTGTTTGTCCCAGACCAGTGGAAGAAGAATGTGATGTCTGAAGTTCATTGCTCTGCGTTGGCTGGTCATCCCGGTATTTTTGGTACCAGAGATCTTGTGAGTCGGTCCTTTTGGTGGCCTACTTTGTCTCGTGACGTCAGGGACTTTGTGCAGTCCTGTGGGACTTGTTCTCCGTCCAAACCTTGCTCTCGTTCTAGTGGTTTGTTAATGCCATTGCCTGTGCCCAAGAGGCCATGGACCCATATCTCTATGGATTTTATTTCCGACCTCCCTGTCTCTCAGAGAATGACCGTTATCTGGGTGATCTGTGATAGGTTTTCCAAGATGATACATCTTGTGCCACTACCTAAGTTGCCATCCTCCTCCGAGTTGGTGCCTTTTTTTTTCAGCAGGTAGTTCGGTTGCACGGCATTCAAGAGAACATTGTGTCTGACAGAGGAGTCCAGTTTGTTTCCAGATTTTGGAGGACCTTTTGTTCTAAACTTGGAGTTCAGTTGTCTTTCTCTTCTGCTTCACCCTCAGACCAATGGGCAAACTGAGAGAACAAACCAGACCTTGGAGATTTATTTGAGATGTTTTGTGTCTGCTGATCAAGATGATTGGGTCTCTTTTTTGCCTTTCGCTGAGTTTGCTCTTAAAAATAGGGCTAGCTCTGCCACCTTGATGTCTCCTTTTTTCTGCAATACCGGGTTTCATCCTCGATTTTCTTTGGGGCAGGTGGAGGCTTCTGTCTGTCCTGGTGTTGAGTCTATTGTGGAGTGAATGCAGCAGATTTGGGACAAAGTAGTGGATAAGTTGTCTCTCTCTCAGGAGAAGGCCCAGCGGTTTGCCAACCGGCATAGGACTGATGGTCCTAGGTTTAAAGTGGGGGACTTGGTTTGGTTGTCCTCAAGAAATATCCCTATGAGGGTAGCATCTCCAAAGTTTAAGCCTAGGTTCATTGGACCTTATAAGATCATGGAGATTCTTAATCCTGTTTCCTTCCGTTTGCTTCTTCCAGGGACATTTAAGATCCATAACGTGTTCCACAAGTCCTTATTGAAGAGGTTTGTCGAGCCAGTGGTTCCTATGGCTGTGCCTCCTGACCCTGTTTTGGTTGAGGGCAATCTGGTGTATGTGGTTGAGAAAATATTGGATTCTCGCTTTTCTAGACAGAAGCTCCAGTACTTTGTTAAGCGGAGAGGTTATGGTCAGGAGGACAATTCTTGGGTGTTTGCTTCGGACATTCATGCTAAGAGACTGGTCCATGTCTATCACCGAGCTCATCCTGATCGGCCTGGTGGAGCACGTGAGGGTTCGGTGACCCCTCCTCAAGGGGGGGTACTGTTGTGAATGTGTTGGAGATGACTTTGGAGCTGAGGCTCCCTCTGGTGGTTGCTGAGGGTATTGAACCTATGTTGAACAGCAAGAGTTCTCTACCTGCAATGGATGAATGGTTACCTGGCGGGACGGACTAGCCTGATATAAGGGAGCTGGCCTCCCATGATCCTCGCCGGTGATCAATTGTGTCATGGAAATATATATGTATTCCACGTTTTCAATGTATATTCATATGTATTCAGGTAGATCTCACTTGCTAAAACTCTGTCCTTGACACATATCTATGCAAAGCTGACACAAGCTATAATCAATTGCTTAAGACTTCACCCCTGACCTACATAAGTCAGACAGGTACAAGTGATAAACAGCACAGGGACTTTTTTCTGCTTAGAAAAGGGAACTCATGGCAGATGGTCTGAGGAGATGGCTATTTTTGCTTGTCACTAGGGCAGAAGTAGTTAACCTGCCATTTCAGCCTTTTTGATATACTTATACTCAAACAGCCAATAATCTAGCAGCTTCTAATTGTATGTTAATTGACTAACTACCCCCTTTTGTAAATGTATAAGACTATGTGATGTTAATAAAGCCATCAGTATTGATGGAATGTTATGCTGGCACATTTGAGTGTACAGTGTTCATTTCCAGAAGAGCTCTAAAAAATACTCATTTAATTTGGGAACAGCAGAAGCCAACATGGGGATAGATTTATCCTAATTAAATTTCCATAACAGCTGGCGCCTGCACGCGGGGCAGTGGACGAAACGCACGGGGACCTGCTGACCGGAGAGACAGAGGTGTTGGCCATGGCCTTGGCTCACGGGACGGAGACTGCGCAGCTCCATAAGTAAGGTTAGAAAATCTTGTCATCTTACCTGAAAGTCCCCTGTGCTCAGTCCAGGTCTATACCTTTTGCCGGTCAGGTGTGGTCACCACCACATTCCCAGGTATTGTAAAAAGTCCACACCCTTATCCAAAACCCTGGGATATAAGGTGTTTGCTCCTGCTGTGTATGTGTTTCATGTTTTGTGTGAACCCGGGAGAAAGTTGGAATGGTGACTGTTTTTGCTTGCTGATTACTTTGGAACCGCTTAGCAGGAAGCCAAATGGCTGGATAAACTCTTGCAGATACTCACTCACTGGAGTGGGACAAACTCCCAGATTCCCAGACGTGAATGGTAGGAGTTTTGAAAAGCTATTACAGATCCCTGTGACTGGCGTACTGCCAAGGCGACTGGTTTTCAGAGGGTAATAGACCTGTACCACCGGCGTGCTCAGTGCAACTGGTAAGCTATCGGTTGCCAGAGCAGCTTGTACGTTAACAAAGAGGGATTGGTATTCTCCTGGGCATTTGTTTTCATTTGTAAGTGCTTCCTGTCTGTATCAGGTACTGTTGAATTAAATTTACAGTCAGAAGCAGAGTGCGGTCTGACACTAACTTCCTCACTGCAGGCAGCGGGCTAGAAGCCCCCCTTAAACACCCCCTCTGCTAATCACGGTGTCAAATCTGTTTTTGCTCTGTTTTTTTCTGTTTTTTGTTTTAATCTGAGTTGGTTTGCTAGTCACAGGTGTAGCGCAGAGGTTTTAAGGAGTTGAAGCTGAGCTGTATCCATTTTCTCCTGCTCGGTTACCTTTTTTTTTATACGTGATTTCAGTGTCTGTAGATATACACAAGCAAGCAGAGGGATAAGGGAGGGGGAAGTGCCAGCAGCAGTGAAAGAGAAAAAAAAAAAAAAAGAGGAAGTTGTTTATGTCTGCATTCATCTCTCTCTGAATGCTTTTTTTAATGCAGACAAAAGTCTTAAAAGTATTTTTCTTTTTGTTTTTATCAATCATTTTACCAATCAGTTTTTCCACCTCTTTTCTGTTTTTAATTAGCTGTTTTAGTAATAAGGGTTTTTTCTTCTTGTCAACCTTGTTGTCTTTAGAGTTTTATTATTAATACGTTTTTCCCTCCCCTTTTTGATCAGTTTTTTCTTTTTGCTTTTGGAGTTTTTATTTTGGTCAATCTTTTTCCTAGAGTTTTTACTAAACTGTGTAGGGTTTTCTTTTTTCTTTTTAAATCTAACTTTTGTTTTTAAAATTTTTCTTTTAAGTACATTTTTAAATAATTTTGGAGAGGTTTTTCTAATCAACTTCTTTTAGAGTTTTCTTTTCTACTTTTCTCCAACCATTTTGTGAATTTTTAATCACCTTTGTTGAATAGGTTTTTGGAAAAGACACAGTACGTAGGCAGGAAGGGCTAAGCATGTGAATAGAAGGTCAGAGTACTTGAGAATCCAATGGAAGGGCAGACTTTACGCTGCAGAATGGATTAAATATTTTTTGAAAGGCAGAGGAAAGTTTGTTTTTAAATTGCCGTCTGCTATAAAAGAGCAGTGGTGGTCTTGCATCGTGTAGAAGGTACAGCAAGTTATTTGAACGGACCAGGAAGTGATTTTTATGTGAATAAGATTGAAAAGGTGTTAAAGAAGCATTGAAATCATCTGTGAGGAAATGATCACGGACATGTCACAAGAGCAGAATTTAGAGTCTCACACATCAGATGTCCATCCTGTGGAGACACGTGACATGTTTAGGTTGCTCTCATTGAATAAGGAGCCTTGTGCAGAGAAAAACGCTCCCCGCCTCTCGCTACAGGGAGAAGGCATTTTTGTTTCAACGGTCCCCTCTCAAGCTGCGCAGGGGGGACACCCTCTCCTCTTCTCTCATTCCCTTTTTCCTTTTTCTTCAGACTTCTCTCCTCTTTCCTCGCTGCCATTCCTCTCTATCCTTCTTTCCCTATCATTCCTTTTTTCCCCTCCCCCACATATCTGACACATCCATTTTCTTTTTCTTTTTCTATCTCTTCCTCTCCATCTCTCTCTCCTTCTATCTCTTCTTCTTCTTCTTCCCTTTCTCTCAAACCTTCTTCTTTTTCTTCTTCTACTTCTCCCCCTCCATCTTTCTCTCCCTCCTCTCCTTCACTCTCCTCTCTCTCCCCTCCATCTCTCTCTCTCTCCTCCTTCACTTTCTTCTCTCCCTCCTCCTCCTTCATCTCTCTCTCTCCCCTCTCACCACACCTTTCTTCTCTGCCTCCTCTTTCCTCCTCCTCCATCACACACCCCACTCCTTCTCCCTCACACCTCCCTTCTCTTCCCCTTTTTTCTCCTTAGTTACCAACTGGGCCAACGCCCAGCCAAAGCAAGATGGTGTCCCTGTATTCAGTGCCTCCAGCACAGGGCACCCTGTCTATCCCAAGCACAGTACAAACATTGCCAGTTATGATATCAGGAGAATAGAGTTCAAATCTCCCTACACAAAACGCTGCAGGTAGCCCCCAGACACAACAGCTAGCAGAGCCCACAGCCAGGGCTTCACAGGGGGGAGGTGTAGCTACAGACACAAATGAGGAACCTCAGTACCGAGAAGAGCTGCCAGCATGGAACTATGACACTGATCCACCGCAGCTTCAGCCAGTGTATGCACCAAGCACACCATGTCACTTCTCATCTGATGAAGATGCAACGTCATACATGCTGCCCAATAATAGGGAAGAAAACCCACAAGCACCAATAGGGCAGGGACAGATAGAGGCACCATCCTATGAGCCCTTCCTCCCAAGCCAGGTGATCATTATGCTGCCAGACCCAGGGATACACCCCATGCCATTTTGCCAAAAAATGCAGCAGATCCAGAAAACGTATGCAGCAGCCTGGATTGATCTCTGGGCCGTAATGGAAATAAAATCAGGTGATGCTTTCTGGCCAATTATGAGAGAACACTTCAAGCTTCCAGCAGAATTAGATGCGTATGCCTGGGAGACAAGACCAAAGCTAATTGAACAGCTCAGAGAATGGGCCAAAAGCAGACTGACAGGACAAGCTCTCAGCCTACGTGTCACGAGCCAAGACAAGACAGAGTCTGTAGAGAAGTTCTATGACACAGTGATGCAAATGTTTCAAAATTTGGGCCTCATTACCCATGATCAGACACACAGACGGATGTTGGCACAGGCCTTTGTGCATGGACTGAGAGAACAAATCAGGAAACCACTGGTAGTAGCCAGGCCTGAGTACACGTCAATAGCAATGGATACCCTGCTCGCAGTAGCAAAAAGGATTGAGTCCCGCTGGGACAGAGGAGACGTCCAGTGTTACAACTATGGCGAGTTTGGCCATTTCCGGAACCAGTGCAGAACACCGACTTTGCCCAGAAGAACAGGTCAAAGAAGAAACACAGAAAGCAGTGAAGAACCCCGTCCATAGGACAGGAGCACGCCAGGTCCACAGGAAACCACGTTCCTAACATGGAAACCCCACCAGTGGGACCAATACCCAGAAAGTGGATGGCATAGTCAGATCTTTTCTTGTGGAACTCCGCAACCTCACCTATCTATCAGAGTCTTCTGCGTCCTGCATGGGAATTGATGGTCAAGTCAGATATTTCCAGATTATGAAGCCCCTGAGCGTGTGGACTCAGCCAGAACACTCCATCATGTCCCAGCTTGTTGTGTCAGAGACTTACACCCTCAACCTGTTGGGAGTGGACCTACTGCAGAAGCTGAAAGCGACCAGAGTGTTCCAGGAAGATGGGACCATGACACTTTCTTCACCCCTGCAAAGTGAATAATCATGTGCACAGCCGTATAGGAGTATCTGAGTAGGTTCCCACACCATATAAATATAGCAAATGAACTCAGAACTCAACTTCAGTAGAGTGATGATTTTTAATCGTGTCCACAGTAATAACAGAAACGTTTCGGTCCTGAACTTGGACCTTCATCAGTCACTGTGTGGTTATAGAAAAAGTAAAATAAAGTAAAATAAAAGGATTTTACAAAAGGGAAACAAAGTATGTACAACAATAGTAATAAATCTTGGTCAAACGAAAATAACAGTTCATGAGTATGCTGTAATTCAGGAGCATAACTAGATCAAAAATTGAGGACAGATGTGATGCGAGAGTAATAGGTAATAAAACATACCATGGACTACTGTGAGTAGGTGGACCCAGCAAAAAGAGGGGCTATGCCCGGAATATCTGTATAATGATATAATAGGCATAGTGAGACAATGTGGCTAAGTAAAAGGATCAGTGATAAGTGAGAGATAAACCTACCAGGTTTAAATTCTGTTCGATATAGGTGATCAAATATGGCAGCGGTTACCTGGAGAAAAGCAGGTGGAACATGAGCAGAGTGCGGTACTGAGCGGTATTCCATGAAGGATATACTGGATAGCGAGTAACTAACCTGGGGGTCCCGGTGGAGCAAAAATGTGCCTGCGGTGGACGCGGTATCCGCCGCTAGTCCATGCATGTAGTGAATGCAATTGTGCAGGCTAAATAAAGGGAAGAGGCGGGACTATGTAGCTATGGTGCCTATCAGGCGGCTCCAGCTCAGAACAGGACACGCACGGCCATTCACTTCCTGCCACGTCACTTCCTGTTCTGAGCTGGAGCCGCCTGATAGGCACCATAGCTACATAGTCCCGCCTCTTCCCTTTATTTAGCCTGCTCAATTGCATTCACTACATGCACGGACTAGCGGCGGATACCGCGTCCACCGCAGGCACATTTTTGCTCCACCGGGACCCCCCAGGTTAGTTACTCGCTATCCAGTATATCCTTCATGGAATACCGCTCAGTACCGCACTCTGCTCATGTTCCACCTGCTTTTCTCCAGGTAACCGCTGCCATATTTGATCACCTATATCGAACAGAATTTAAACCTGGTAGGTTTATCTCTCACTTATCACTGATCCTTTTACTTAGCCACATTGTCTCACTATGCCTATTATATCATTATACAGATATTCCGGGCATAGCCCCTCTTTTTGCTGGGTCCACCTACTCACAGTAGTCCATGGTATGTTTTATTACCTATTACTCTCGCATCACATCCGTCCTCAATTTTTGATCTAGTTATGCTCCTGAATTACAGCATACTCATGAACTGTTATTTTCGTTTGACCAAGATTTATTACTATTGTTGTACATACTTTGTTTCCCTTTTGTAAAATCCTTTTATTTTACTTTATTTTACTTTTTCTATAACCACACAGTGACTGATGAAGGTCCAAGTTCAGGACCGAAACGTTTCTGTTATTACTGTGGACACGATTAAAAATCATCACTCTACTGAAGTTGAGTTCTGAGTTCATTTGCTATACTTTCTTCACCCCTGACCCAAAAAGAAACAGGAACCTCAAACAACCACTGCAGACCTATGACAGGAGGTGCTGGACATAGAACCAGAAAGCCACTCCATCACCCAGAGTCAAGATGACCAACTCAAGGTCTAAGTGAACTCACCTAAGAAGACGGCCTGAGAACTTTGACATTGGCCAGGATATTCAACTCAAGAGGGACCCTGCCCGCTTCATGGAATGGCAGCACCACATCCGGCTCTAACGCCAGAGGTTCATCTTGTGCAAGCACCAGGAGGTGCCCCCTGCAATCAACCAGTTCACCCAGGCCCTGGACCGGCAAAAGGCCACTCAGCTCTTCAAACTGGTGCACAAATACTGACCTGAGACCGAGCTGGAGAAAAAGAAACAACTGATGGCCCGTGCTGAGAAAAAAGCAGCCGGTGAAGGAGATGTCCCAACAAGAAGACCCCCTGTGATCAGAGCAGGTGCTAACACAGTGACTGCCTTGGTGGAGAACAAGAAAGCCAGCTGGTCGTCATCTGTCATGATGTGGATCCTAGTAGACAGCTTGTTTTCCCCAGCTCTGTGCCGGGAGATGGGAGTCCCCTGCCACATAGTGAAGGACAAGGCCAGACTGGGCTGCCTCACCCATCTGAATCAATCCCAGCTTTCCACAGTAAAGAAAAAGACTGTAAAAGGAGAACCAACCAAGTTCAGAATGGTGCAAGGCCTGAAGGCCTACGGTATTTGAAACCCCAACAGTGCTGAACCCGCACACTCTGCTCTCAAAAGTGCCAGCCACAGCAACAGTATTCACCGTGGTCAACCTGGCCAGTGCCTTCTTCAGTGTTCCCCTCCACTTGGATGACCTGTTTGCATTCACGCACCAGTGCAGTACATATGGACAGTGTTGCAACTGGATTGCAGAATATGCAGGAGTCACTCTTCTATAACACGTGGATGACCTTCTCTTTTGTGTGGTTGACATCAATACCTGCACAGTCCATTCCTTGTCTCTCCTACTCTACCTGGAGGAACAGCAATGCAAGGTCTGGAAGAACAAAGTCCAGTGGTGTCAGAAGTAAGTTACATCCCTGGGACACTGTATTGCCCACCAGACGAAACACTTGTCAAATGACTGGTAGACCACTGTGGAGAAGATGGCTCCCCCAACAACTCCAAAGATGCTGCAGGCCTTCCCTGGTCTAGTGTCGTATTGCAGAACCTGGATCCCTGATGCCTCGGTCCTAATGCAGCTTCTGTGCGATTACATCAACGCAACCCCGCTCCTTCTGTCAAACGCAGCCTTCAACTCATTCAGGAAATTGGAAGGACTCCACAGACTCAGCGCCAATACCAGGCCTACCTGACTACGAGAAGCCTTTCCGTCTCTACCTGATGGAAGAAAGAAGGTCATGCTACTGAAGTCCTGACACAGATTCACGGGGAAAAACAGAGACTTTTAGGCTACTTCTCAGCCCACTTGGATCCAGTTGCAAGAGGAGCACCCTCCTGTCTGATGGCATTATTTGCAGCACACACCTTCCTGAACAAGACTGCTGACATCACTCTTGGACAGCCACTGGAAACTCTCACTCCACACTACATCTTGTCAATCCTCAATCAAGCTCACCCAAATAATCTCTCCACCGCCAGGCATCTTCGCCTCCAGTGCTCTCTGTTTTTGTCTCTCAATGTCACCATCAGACCTACAGTCATCAACCCGGCCACTCTACTCTCACTCCCAAGGGGGATACAATATGGACTTTGCAGAACAAAATTTGCAGAATTTATCCTCCACTTGGATGGCTCCAGATTGGCAGATGATGAAGAAGATTCCACACTGGAAGTGAAGTGACCAGCAATCAAGAAATCCTGTGGTCCAGAAGTCTGTCACCTAGCCTGTCAGCCCAGGAAGCAGAACTGATAGCGCTGACAAAGGCCTGCCAGATGGCAGAAGGCAAGACTGCAAACATCTACACCGACTACAGGTGCTCGCATGGCATAGCACACGACTTTGGGCCCATCTGGGCTGCAAGGGACTTCATCACAGCAAGCGGGACAACCGTGAAGCATCATGGAGCCTTTAGGGACATGCTGGGTGTACTCCAACTTCCAAAATGGTGGCAATTTGAAAAATCAAAAGCCCATGAAAAACTGAGAACAGAAGAGGCGTGAGGCAATAACATGGCGGACATGGCAGCCAAAGAAGCGGCCAAAGGAAGACAACATGGAGAAGTGGGAGAGGTCGTAGAGCCGGACGGCTACTGCATGACGACTGAAGACAAGAAACCTGACAAAAAGACGTCCTGGGATCTGCTCAAGAAGTTGCAAGACCAAGTTCCAAAAGGAGAAGAAGAGCTGAATGCGAAAGAAGCAACACGTGAAGAAGGAAGGCTATCTACAATGGACTCCAAACCCTGCCTCCCACAAAGTATGCATCCTATGGTGGTCCAATGGGCACATGGACCCACACCCACATATCAAAGACACAGATGAATGATCTGATTGGTGCTTACTGGTTCGCTTCAGGGATCTCCACCCTAACAGCCAAATTCACCAGCAGCTGTCTGACCTGCGGCAAATGCAAGCCTGGACGTGTGGAAGAAAGTCCCCCTCACCTCATCTGGCAAGACCACTCTACCAGCTTCAGAGGATCCAGATAGACCACATCCAGATATCGCCAAGTGGAGGATTCGAATACGCCGTTGTGGTCAAAGAAGTGTTTTCAAGATGGACAGAAGCCTTCCAAGTCAGCAGAAACTACTGCAGAGAAGCTACTTTCGGAAAATAGTGTGCAGATATGGGGTTCCAGAAGTAATAGAGGGTGATCAGGGACCCGCATTCACAGCAAATCTGACACAAGAGATCTGGTTAGCAGTAGGGTCAGATTTAGGCCTACACACTCCATACTACCACCAAAGCAGTAAGAAAGTAGGAAAAGCTAAATGAGACACTCCCAATTGCACTATTTAGCGTAAGGCACACTCCCAGAGACCCAGAAAAGCTGTCACCATATGAAATTTTGTTTAGGTCTAGTCTCAAGTTAGGTGCATTCTTCCCTCAGCAGCAGAATATGCAAAATGATATCTTGTTTGCTTATGTAATTGAATTGGTCAAAAACTAATGTCCATTCTTGAGGTTTTCTCTTCACTGCCAGATCCAGACTCAGTGTCCGGTATGCACTCCTTGAAAGCCAGGAGACTGGGTGTTGGTGAAAAAGTTGGAAATGAGAACACTCAATCCCAGATTTGATGGTCCTGTCCAAGAGCCCCAGATGACACCAACCTCTGTGAAACTAGAGGGAAAGCCGGGTTGGATCCACGTATCGAATTGCAAGGAAACTCCCGTACCAGAAGAGACACCTAAGCCATGAATGATGTCGTGGATGCTCTGACTGACCAGACAGATGACCTACCTGATGAAGAATACACATGTTTTTCTGAACATGCAGTTGAATAAAGAGACTATAATTGCAAACACATGAACCCCTGCGAGGGACAGATCTCCTGACCGCCCATTTGCGAAAAGCCTGCATCGATGAGGGGTGCATGTGTTAGACATGTGCCAGCCCATCGGCAGCACAAAAGAGTTGCTGCGCTTTGGGACAGGAGCAGGTTTTAGGGCAAGTGGTATCTAAGGGGGGACTGTCATGGAAATATATATGTATTCCACGTATTCAATGTATATTCATATGTATTCAGGTAGATCTCACTTGCTAAAACTCTGTGCTTGACACATATCTATGCAAAGCTGACACAAGCTATAATTAATTGCTTAAGACTTCACCCCTGACCTACATAGGTCAGACGGGTACAAGTGATAGACAGCACAGGGACTTTTTTCTGCTTAGAAAAGGGAACTCATGGCAGATGGTCTGAGGAGATGGCTATTTTTTGCTTGTCACTAGGGCAGAAGTAGTAAACCTGCCATTTCAGCCTTTTTGATATACTTATACTCAAACAGCCAATAATCTAGCAGCTTCTAATTGTATGTTAATTGACTAACCACCCCCTTTTGTAAATGTATAAGACTATGTGATGTTAATAAAGCCATCAGTATTGATGGAATGTTATGCTGGCACATTTGAGTGTACAGTGTTCATTTCCAGAAGAGCTCTAAAAAATACTCATTTAATTTGGGAACAGCAGAAGCAAACATGGGGATAGACTTATCCTAATTAAATTTCCATAACAGCGTTACTTCCTGGTCTAGGTTGGAATTCAGCTTGCTTTTCAGCTGTCTCCTGCTATCATTCAGATAAGTTACTTTCTGGGTTTTTTTCTGTGGTTTGATTTCCCTTGGTTTTGTGGCCTTGCTTTTGAGTTCAGCTGGGTCCCCTTTGGGGGGCTTGCGCTGGTCTCTGTTCTCTTTTTGTATTTTCACTTGTGCTCAGTTCCTGTGATATTTTACTGCTGGGTAGCTACGTTTTCACACAAGAGATCTGATATAGGTGGTCGAGACCGTGTGGTCTCAGCATTTTTGGATTCAGAAGTGTTGGAGTTTTTCCTGGGGTATTGCTGGGTTGCAGACAGTATTCTCTCCTGTACTGTCCTGGGTTACAGTTTTGGGCCCCAGCGTTTGCTCATTCTATTCTCTGTCTTTGTTCGTGTTTTCCTCTTGTCTAACCGCCATCATATGTTTGGGGGCTTCCTAATATTTTGGGGCTCTACTCCGGGGCAGTTAGCTTTCCTCTTTCCATCTACAGGGGTAGCTAATCTCTCCGGCTGTGACGAGGAGTCTAGGGCACCGTAGGAGCGTCCCACAGCTGTTCCTAGTTGTGCGGTTAGTTTAGGGGGTCTGCAACCTATTAGATACCAACCTCTCTACTGTTTGGTTGCCTTTGCGGTTTTTTGCTCCTGCCCTCCTCAGCTACCAAAACATAACAGCATGCACTGTTATGAATGTGCTAGAGATGGTTTCTGAGCAGAGGCTCCTTCTGGTGGTTACAGACAGTACTGAACCTTTCAGTGAAGAATGGCAATCTGGGTTCACTGACTGGTCTGATATAAGGGAGGTTCCCTCCCATAATGGTTGCCGGTGATTAGTGTTGAGCATTCCGATACTGCAAATATCGGGTATCGGCCGATATTAGCTGTATCGGAATTCCGATTCCGAGTTCCGATATTTTCGTCTTATCGGATACCGGAATCGGGATTGTCACTGTCACTGTCAGTGTCCGTCGGTCGGGTCTGTCAGGAGTCAGCGGCACTTACCTGGCAGAAGATCTCCGGCGGTCACGGGCTGGACTGCTTCATGGCCGCAATCTTCTTTCCCCGGCGGTCACATGCAGTTTCTCGCGATAACTGCAGTGACTGCTGGGTAATCCCGGCCGTAAAGCAGTCAGTCCGATGACGTCACCGCCGGGGAAGCAGTTAATCAGCTGTGCTGCGTCGCGATGACAGGCTCTGCCTGTCATTGCGATGTAGCAGAGTTGGATCGTCGTGGGACTGTCGTTATGGACTGCGTCGGACAGGTGGTATACTGTTGGTTTGTTTTTTTTCTTTTTTTACAGGAGATCGATGGCGTCGCAGGAATGAGAGAGTAATAAAATTAATGAAAACTGTGTTGTCTCTTTTATTTCATTAAAATACTTTTTTCTTGCTTTGTCTTTTTTTTATACATTTAATAACTTTGGGATTAATAATGGATCGGTGTCTTATTGACACCTCCCATTATTAACCGGGCTTATTGTCACCGTGCAATCAACGGTGACAATAACCCCTTATTACCCCGCTTGCCACCGCTACAGGGCAAGTGGGAAGAGCCGGGTAAAGTGCCACAATTGGCACATCTTTTGATGCGCCAAATGTGGGGCTGCTGTAGCCTGGTATTATCAGGCTGTTGAGGGCCAAAATCCATGGGCCTTGACAGTCTTTTAATACCAGGCCGCAGCAGTCTGCATTTTACTTGGCTGGTTAACAAAAATAGGGGGGATCCCCACGCCGTTTTTTTTTCGAGGGGATCCCCTATTTTTGTTAACCAGCCAAGCTAAGCAGACTGCTGTGGCCTGGTATTATCAGGCTTGCAAGGTCCATGGATATTGGATCCTTACCAGCCTGAAAAACCAGGCCTCAGCGGTCTGCTTCATCTGGCTGGTTAACAAAAATAGGGGGGACCCCACGCCAATTTTTTTCGAGGGGATCCCCTATTTTTGTTAATCAGCCAAGATATGCAGACTGCTGTGGCCTGGTATTATCAGGCTGGCAAGGTCCATGGATCTTGGCTCCTTAACAGCCTGAAAATCCAGGCCTCAGCGGTCTGCTTCATCTGGCTGGTTAACAAAAATAGGGGGGACCCCACGCCAGTTTTTTTCGAGGGGATCCCCTATTTTTGTTAATCAGCCAAGATATGCAGACTGCTGTGGCCTAGTATTATCAGGCTGGCAAGGTCCATGGATCTTGGCTCCTTAACAGCCTGAAAATCCAGGCCTCAGCGGTCTGCTTCATCTGGCTGGTTAACAAAAATAGGGGGGACCCCACGCCATTTTTTTTTTCGAAGGGAACCCCTATTTTTGTTAATCAGTTCCCTCTGACGTCACTGATTGTGTCCCTGGCTGACCTGAAGTGAAAGTGGAAAGCAATCAATTAAGCTTTCCACTTAAGGGCCCGTCTCACATAGCGATATCGCTACCGAGATCGCTGCTGAGTCACTAGTTTTGTGACGCAGCAGCGAGCTCACCAGCGATATCGCTGTGTGTGACATTCAGCGACGATCAGCCCCCCTGCCGGGTATCGCTGATCGTCGCTGAAATGTCAGGACCTTTTTTTGATCGCTGGTTTCCCGCTGACAGGCACACATCGCTGCGTGTGACAGGCGGGAGACCAGCGATCCGCTGGTAACCAAGGTACACAGCGGGTTTCCAGGCTCGGGGCTGTGCCTAGAAACCCGCTGTGTACCTTGGATACCAGCGCCCTGATGCAGGGAGCTGGTATCCAAGGTACACAGCGGGTTTCCAAGCGCTGCGCGGTGCCTGGAAACCCGCTGTGTACCTTGGTTACCAGCGGATCGCTGGTCTCCCGCCTGTCACACGCAGCGATGCGTGCCTGTCAGAGGGAAACCAGCGATCAAAAAAAGGTCCTGACATTTCTGCGACGATCAGCGATACCCGGCAGGGGGGCTGATCGTCGCTGAATGTCACACACAGCGATATCGCTGGTGAGCTCGCTGCTGCGTCACAAAACTAGTGACTCAGCAGCGATCACGGTAGCGATATCGCTATGTGAGACGGGCCCTTAAGCGATGTTACCCGCAGTGTCGCTGTCCCAGATCGCTGCCTGAGCTGCCTGTTTGGCAGCTCAGCAGCGATCATGTAGCGATACACCAGCGATCCTGACAAGTGCATATCGTTGTCGGGATCGCTGGTGTATCGTTATGTGACACCCAGCCTTTACTCTCCTGTCAGGCAGGAGAGGAACTCATTCATTTGGGGTTTACTGTGAGGCTGCAGCATTAGCTGCGGTCCCTGCAGTAAACATTAACCCTTTCTGAAGGATTACACCGTGGGACCTGACTGTGCATGGGATAGGTAAGAATAATTTTGCTTTTTTATTTATTTTTATTACAGGAAATGGTTTTTGCAGTAAAATAAAAGATGGTCAAAAACATGTGTCTTTATTTCATTAAAATGATTTTAATTAAAGTGTGTGTGTTTTATTTTTATTTCATGCAATAGGATTAATAATTGATAGTTGTCTAATTGACAGCTCTCAATTATTAACCTGGCTTAAGGTCACCTTTCAATAGCAAGGTGGCTTTAACCCCATATTAACCCATTCGCCACCGCTACAGGGCAATGGGAATAGAGGGCAAAGTGCCAGAAAGGGCGAATCTAATTATAGATTTGTCTTTCCTGGGGTGTCTGGGGGCAGATGTTAGTAGCCGGGGGGGGGCAAAAATAATGGTCCCTCTCTGGGCTATTATTATCTGCCCCCACTCACTGGCTTTGTCTGTCTGGTTGCGAAAATAGGGCGGGAGCCCACGCATTTTTTTTCAGCAATTTTACACCTCATATATATATATATACATGTCATTGAATTTGTGACACATATATATATATATATTATATTATATTGTAGTTCATACACTTCTACATAGTATAATAGCCGCTAATTCAATTGCCGGCTTTTGTGAAAATGCAGAACCCGACATGAAATGACACTTGGTGTACATAGGGTTAACCATGTCTTTTCATGTCCTTTGCTATCTAATTTGCACAAACAATTAAATCAGACTATGTGTGCAAAATTTCACACCTGTAGGGGTTAATTAAAGGTGTAAATTCGTAGCAAAAAAGTCCGTTTTTTTTACAACGAATTTACACCTTTAATTAACCCCTACAGGTGTGAAATTTTGCACACATAGTCTGATTTAATTGTTTGTGCAAATCAGATAGCAAACGACATGAAAAGACATGGTTAACCCTATGTACACCAAGTGTCATTTCATGTCGGGTGCTTCTGTCTTTTCACTGAAGCCGGCTTTAACCCGGCAATTGAATCAAAGGATATTTTACTATGTAGAAGTGTATAAACTATACATATATGTATATATATATGTCACAATGACATGTATATATATATATA
The DNA here is from genome assembly GCA_033576555.1 of Oophaga sylvatica. Lineage (NCBI taxonomy): Eukaryota > Metazoa > Chordata > Amphibia > Anura > Dendrobatidae > Oophaga > Oophaga sylvatica. Next base: position 5,648 of record JARQOD010001750.1, on the reverse strand, counting down.
TATGTATTCTATGTGTGTATATTTAGTGTTTACAGGAAGAATGGGGTTTTTTTAGTTGCGATATTTTGTTCCCATAGACTTACATGGGACTTCCGGTATCGGTATCGGGTATCGCCGATATTTTAGTGATATCGCGATACCATTCCGATTCCGATACTTTAGGATATCGGAAAGTATCGCTCAACTCTACCGGTGATCAATTGTTCTTGTCTCAATTGTGGTTCCTGGTTCATTTGGAAGTTTGCTGGAGTCTTGCCTGCATCTCCTGCTTTCAGATAAGATATTTTTTTTCTTTCTTTTTGTGCTTGCTTTTTGCATTGTTTTCTGCACGTTTGTGGAGGTCAGCCAGGTCCCCTCCTGGGGCCTGAGCTCCTCACAGTTTATCTGCAGCCACTGTTATTTGCTCATTTGCTTTTTCCTGTTTTTTCAGCGGCTGCAGCTTGGTTTTGTTCACACTGAGATATGATTTAGCGGGTGGCGAGATCGTGTGATCTCAGTATTTTTGTAATCAGAATTGTTGGATTTTTGTAGGGTTTTCTGGGTTGCAGAAAGTAATCTCTCCTTTCCTATCCTATTTAATCAGCTTGTGGCCCCAGCGTTTGCTCAATCTATTTTCTGCCTATGTTTGTGTTTTCATCTTGTCTAACCGCCATTATATGTTTGGGGGCTTCCTATTATCTTTGGGGATCTGCTCCGGGGCAAATAGCTTTCACCTTTCTGCCTTTAGGTGTAGTTATCTCTCAGGCTGTGACAAGGCGTCTAGGATCAACGTAGGAAAACTCCACGGCTACCTCTAGTTGTGTCGTTAGTTTAGGAATCTGCAACCATCAGTTACTAACATCTCAGGTGTTCGGCTTCCCTGCTATTGTTCCTGTCCTCCTCAGCTACCGAAACATAACAGTATCACCGGCCATAACTGAAAATTATATGGTACTCACAGAAGGGAAAAATAGTGTAGAAAGAAAAAAGTTGTCAGAGTTGTCAAAGATTTTTTTTTTTTTCTGTCTGTTGCATTTTTTCCCTCTTTTTCTCTGGGTGCTGAGGAGGATTTTTTTTTTCTCTCAATGGAGTTTGCACAGTTGTCTGGTCATGTGGATCAGCTTGCCACTGAGGTTCGGAGTATTGCTACCTATCTTGCTGGGTTGCCGGTTGTGGAACCTAGGATTCCTATGCCAGATTTGTTTTTGGGGGATCGGGCTAAATTTCTGAATTTCAAAAATAACTGTAAGTTGTTTTTTGCCTTAAAGCCTAAGTCCTCATGTAACGCAGCACAGCAGGTTCAAATTGTCATCTCTCTCCTGCGCGGCGATCCTCAGGATTGAGCTTTTTCCCTGACACCTGGGGATCCTGTTTTGAATGATATTGATGCATTTTTTTCTGGCTCTGGGTTATTGTACGATGAACCTAATGTCACTGATCAAGCTGAAAAAACCTTGTTGGCATTGAATCAGGGTCTTCAAGACGCTGAGTTGTACTGTCAGAAATTCCGAAAGTGGGCAGTCCTGACCAAATGGAATGATGATGCTTTGGCAGCCCTTTTTCGGAAGGGGCTGACAGAAAATGTAAAGGATGTTATGGTGGGATTCCCTGCTCCCTCAGGTCTCAATGATTCTATGTCATTGGCTATTCAAATTGACAGACGTTTGCGTGAGCGCAGAGGTATGCGTGAGATAGTGTTGCCTTGTGAGCCAGCTTCTGAGCCCATGCAGTGTGATAGAGTGACTTCTGGGGCTCAGCGTCATGAGTTTCGAAAGCCCAATGGGTTATGTTTCTACTGTGGTGATGCCTCTCATGCTATTTCAGTCTGCCCTAAGCGGTGAAGACGTTTTGCACGCTCAGTTGTCTTGGGTAGTGTTCAGACTAAATTTCTGTTGACTGTTACCCTGATTTGCTCCCTGTCCACATTTTCTGCTCAGGCTTTTGTTGATTCAAGAGCAGCTATTAACCTGATGGATTTTGACTTTGCCAAACATTGTGGGTTTCCTATGATACCCCTGCGGAAGTCTATTCCCCTACTGGGCATTGATTATACCCCTTTGGCGGAGAATAAACCACAGTTTTCTACTCAGGGATAATGAGGGTTGAACCAGATCATCAGGAGAGTTGCAAATTTCTAGTGCTGTATAATCTGCATGACATTATTGTACTAGGTTTCCCTTGGTTACAGTCTCATAATCCTGTTTTGAATTGGAAATCTGTGTCTGTGACCAGTTGGGGCTGCCAATGTGTTAATGCCGACACTCCTGTTTTTTCTGCCTCTCCCAAGTCTCAGGATATTCCTGACTTTTTGACTGATTTTTCAGATGTATTTAGTGAAAGTAAATCTGCATCTTTGCCCCTCACAGGAGCTACGATTGCGCTATTGAATTAGTGCCTGGTGGTAAATTTCCTAAAGGTCGCCTTTTTAACTTGTCTGTACCTGAACACGATGCTATGCGATCTTATATCAAGGAGTCATTGGAGAAGGGTCATATCAGACCATCCTCTTCACCCTTGGGTGCCGGTTTTTTCTTTGTGGCCTAAAAGGATGGTACATTGAGGCCGTGTATTGATTATCGTCTCTTGAATATGATCACTGTGAAGTATCAATATCCGTTACCCTTGATTTCTGACCTGTTTTCCAAGGTGATAAGTGCTAGTTGGTTTACCAAGCTTGACCTCAGGGGGGCGTATAACCTTATTCGCATTAAGCAAGGGGATGAATGGAAGACGGCGTTTAATACCCCAGAGGGGCATTTTGAGTACCTAGTGATGCCTTTTGAGCTCACTAATGCTCCTTCCGTCTTCCAATCCTTCATGAATGATATTTTCAGGGATTTTGTGGATACATTTCTGATTGTTTATTTGGATGATATCTTGATTTTTTTCCAATGACTGGGACTCTCATGTGAAACATGTTCGGACTGTGTTCCAGATTTTGAGAGAGAATGCACTGTATGTGAAGGGATCAAAGTGTCTTTTTGGCGTACAGAAGGTCTCATTTCTGGGATTCATTTTGTCTCCGTTTGTTATTGAAATGGACCCGTCCAAGGTTCAAGCCATCTGTGAATGGGTCCAACCTACTTCATTAAAGGCTCTTCAGAGATTTTTGGGTTTTGCCAATTTTTATCGTAAATTTATTGGTAATTTCTCCGATATTGTTAAACCATTGACTGATTTGACCAAAAAGGGTTCTGATGTGGTGAATTGGCCTCCTGAGGCAGTCTCTGCGTTTCAGGAACTTAAGCAGAGATTCACTTCTGCTCCTGTTCTACGGCAGCCTGATGTTTCTCTACCGTTTCAGGTGGAGGTTGATGCCTCTGAAATTGGGGCAGGTGCCGTTTTGTCCCAAAGAGATCCAGAGACCTCTAAGAGTAACCCTTGTGCCTTTTTCTCTCGAAAATTTTCTCCAACTGAACGTAATTATGACGTGGGTAATCGGGAGTTATTGGCCATGAAGTGGGCCTTTGAAGAGTGGAGACATTGGCTGGAAGGAGCCAAACATCAGGTGGTGGTCCTCACGGACCATAAGAATCTGGTTTATCTCGAATCAGCCAAGCGACTTAATCCTAGACAGGCCAGATGGGCCTTGTTTTTCACACGTTTTAATCTTGTGGTTTCTTTTCTTCCTGGCACTAAGAATGTTAAGGCGGATGCGCTCTCGAAGAGTTTCTTTGCGGACTCTCCTGAGTTATCTGATCCTACTGTTATTTTGAAAGAGGATGTAGTTCTTTCTGCCATCTCGCCCAATTTGAGACTGGCCTTGGAAGGGTGTCAGGAGGATAAACCTGAGCGCTGCCCTGTTGGGAAATTGTTTGTCCCAGACAAGTGGAAGAAGAGTGTGATGTCTGAGATTCATTGTTCCGCGTTGGCTGGTCATCCCAGGATTTTTGGTACCAGAGACTTGGTGAGTCGGTCCTTTTGGTGGCCTACTTTGTCTCGTGACGTCAGTGAATTTGTGCAGTCCTGTGGGACTTGCTCTCGCTCCAAGCCTTGCTTTCGCTCTAGTGGTTTGTTAATGCCATTACCTGTGCCCAAGAGGCCATGGACCCATATCTCTATGGATTTTATTTCCGACCTCCCTGTTTCTCAGAGAATGACCGTTATCTGGGTAATCTGTGATAGGTTTTCCAAGATGATACATCTTGTGCCATTACCTAAGTTGCCTTCCTCCTCCAAATTGGTGCCTTTGTTCCTTCAGCACGTGGTTTGGTTACATGGCATTCCAGAGAACATTGTGTCTGACAGAGGAGTCCAGTTTGTTTCCAGATTTTGGAGGACATTTTGTTCTAAACTTGGTGTTCAATTATCTTTCTCCTCTGCTTTTCATCCTCAGACCAATGGACAAACCGAGAGAACAAACCAGACCTTGGAGACTTACAGTATTTGAGATGTTTTGTGTCTGCTGATCAAGATGCCTGGGTGTCTTTTTTGCCTTTGGCTGAGTTTGCTCTTAATAATAGGGCTAGCTCTGCCACCTTGATGTCTCCATTTTTCTGCAATTTTGGGTTTCACCCTCGATTTTCTTCGGGACAGGTGGAGGCTTCTGTCTGTCCGGGTGTTGACTCTGTTGTGGAGCGAATGCAGCAGATTTGGGACCAGGTAGTGGAGAGGATGTCTCTCTCTCAGTAGAAGGCCCAACGGTTTGCCAACCGCATAGGACTGATGGTCCTTGGTTTAAAGTGGGGGACTTGGTTTGGTTCTCCTCAAGAAATATCCCTATGAGGGTTGCATCTCCAAAGTTTAAGCCGAGGTTCATTGGACCTTATAAGATCATGGAGATTCTTAATCCTGTTTCCTTCCGTTTGCTTCTTCCAGGGACATTTAAGATCCATAACGTGTTCCACAAGTCCTTATTGAAGAGGTTTGTCGAGCCAGTGGTTCCTATGGCTGCGCCTCCTGACCCTGTTTTGGTTGAGGGCAATCTGGAGTATGTGGTTGAGAAAATATTGGATTCTCGTTTTTCTAGACAGAAACTCCAGTATTTGGTTAAGTGGAGAGGTTATGGTCAGGAGGACAATTCTTGGGTGTTTGCTTCGGACATCCATGCTAAGAGACTGATCCGTGCCTATCACCGAGCTCATCCTGATCGGCCTGGTTGCATAAGTGAGGGTTCTGTGACCCTCCTCAAGGGGGGGGTACTGTTATGAATGTGCTAGAAATGGTTTGTGAGCAGAGGCTCCCTCTGGTGGTTACAGACAGTACTAAACCTTTCAGCGAGGAGTGGCAATCTGGGTTCACTGACTGGTCTGATATAAGGAAGGTTCCCTCCCATGATGATTGCCGGTGATCAATTGTTCTTGTCTCAATTGTGGTTCCTGGTTCATTTGGAAGTTTGCTGGAGTCTTGCCTGCATCTCCTGCTTTCAGATAAGATATTTTTTGCTTTTCTTTTTGTGCTTGCTTTTTGCATTGTTTTCTGCACTTTTGTGGAGGTCAGCCAGGTCCCCTCCTGGGGCCTGAGCTCCTCACAGTTTATCTGCAGCCACTGTTATTTGCTCTTTTGCTTTTTCCTGTTTTTTCAGCGGCTGCGGCTTGGTTTTTGTTCACACTGAGATCTGATTTAGTGGGTGGCGAGATCGTGTGATCTCAGTATTTTTGTAATCAGAATTGTTGGATTTTTGTAGGGTTTTCTGGGTTGCAGAAAGTAATCTCCTGACCTACCTATTT
>JARQOD010001749.1:65984-90890 GCA_033576555.1 Oophaga sylvatica | reverse complement strand
CCCTTTTTTATTACTGCACCTGATCCCAAAAATACTGAGCCTCTGCGCCGTAGGGTTTCTATTACTCACGATCCCCCAATCGGGCCCTTGCTCCCGTTTGTGCTATTACGCACCTGATCCCTCAATACTGACCCCTGCTGCCGTTGTGTCCTTTTACACCCCTTTGTCCCCCCAATAGGGCCCTGCTGCCGTATTTTCCCTTTTTATGCCCCCCTATACCCAATACGGCCTTTTCCTCCCATGTGTCCCTATTCTACCCCTGTACCCCAATACTGACCCTTGCTGCCTTTGTGCCCCTATTACTAACCTGTACCCAATACGGCCTGCTGCCTATGCCCTTATTACTACACCTGTCCCCAATACTGAGCCCTGCTGCTTTTGTGCCCCTATTTGCACCGTCCCCCAATCGACCCTTGTGGTTTGTGCCCCTTATTACCACCTAAACCCCCAATACTGGCTCGCTGCTTTTGGTCCTTTTACTACACCGTACCCCAATACGACCCTGCTCCCGAAAGTCCCCCTTTTACACCTATCCCAAAATTTGAGCCTCTGCTCCGTATGTGTCCCTTTTACTACCCGAAAACCCAATACTGAGCCTTGTCCCGGAAGGCCCTTTACTCACCATACCCCAATACTGGCCCTCTCTCCCTATTTTCCTATTACTACACCTGATACCCAACTACCTGAGCCTTCTGCCGTAGGTGTCCTTATTACTACACCTGATACCCCAATACTGAGCCTCTGCCGTATTGTCTTACTTATTACTACACCTGATACCCAATACTGGCCTCTGCTGCCGTATGTGTCCTTATTACTACACCTGAAAACCTCAATACTGAGCCTCTGCTGCAGTATGTGTCCCTTTACTGCCCTGTTTACCCAATTACTGACCCGCTGCGCCGTATGTGTCCCTATTAGTGCACCTGATACCTCAATACTGAGCCGCTGCTGCCGTATGTGTCCTTTTTAAACTCACCTGATACCCCAATACTGAGCCTCTGCTGCCTTTATGTGTCCCTTTACTGCACCTAAACCCCCAAATACTGAGCCGCTGCTACCGTATGTGTCCCTATTAGTGCACCTGATACCTCAATACTGAGCCGCTGCTCCCGTTGTGTCCTTATTACTGCACCTGATACCCCAATACTGAGCCTCTGCTGCCGTATGTGTCCCTATTACTGCACCTGATACCCAATACTGAGCCGCTGCTGCCGTATGTGTCCCTATTACTACACCTGATACCCCAATACTGAGCCTCTGCTGCCGTATGTGTCCCTATTACTACACCTGATACCCAATACTGAGCCTCTGCTGCCGTATGTGTCCCTATTACTACACCTGATACCCCAATACTGAGCCCTGCTGCCGTATGTGTCCTATTACTACACCTGATACCCCAATACTGAGCCACTGCTGCCGTATGTGTCCCTATTACTGCACCTGATACCCCAATACTGAGCACTGCTGCCGTATGTGTCCCTATTACTGCCCTGATTACCCAATTACTGAGCGCTGCTGCCGTATGTGTCCCTATTACTGCACCTGATACCTCAATACTGAGCCACTGCTGCCGTATGTGTCCTTATTACTCACCTGATACCCCAATACTGAGCCTCTGCTGCCGTATGTGTCCTATTACTGACACCTGATACCCCAATACTGAGCCTCTGCTGCCGTATGTGTCCTTATACTACACCTGATACCCCAATACTGAGCCTGCTGCCGTATGTGTCCCTATTACTACACCTGATACCCCAATACTGAGCCGCTGCTACCGTATGTGTCCTTATTACTACACCTGATACCCCAATACTGAGCCTCTGCTGCAGTATGTGTCCTATTACTACACCTGATATCCCAATACTGAGCCCTGCTGCCGTATGTGTCCCTATTACTACACCTGATACCCCAATACTGAGCCGCTGCTGCCGTATGTGTCCCTATTACTGCACCTGATACCCCAATACTGAGCCGCTGCTGCCGTATGTGTCCTTATTACTACACCTGATACCCCAATACTGAGCCGCTGCTGCCGTATGTGACCTATTATCACCTGATACCCCAATACTGAGCCGCTGCTGCCGTATGTGTCCCTATTACTACACCTGATACCCCAATACTGAGCCGCTGCTGCCGTATGTGTCTTATTACTGCACCTGATACCCCAATACTGAGCTGCTGCTGCCGTATGTGTCTTATTACTGACACCTGATACCCAATACTGAGCCCTGCTGCCGTATGTGTCCTTATTACTGACACCTGATACCCCAATACTGAGCCTTGCTGCCGTATGTGTCCCTATTACTAACCTGATACCCAATACTGAGCCGCTGCTGCCGTATGTGTCCTATTACTGCACCTGATAACCCAATACTGAGCCGCTGCTGCCGTATGTGTCCCTATTACTGCACCTGATACCCCAATACTGAGCCCTGCTGCCGTATGTGTCCCTATTACTACACCTGATACCCAATACTGAGCCGCTGCTGCCGTATGTGTCCTTATTACTGCACCTGATACCCCAATACTGAGCCGCTGCTGCCGTATGTGTCCTTATTACTGCACCTGATACCTCAATACTGAGCCCTGCTGCCGTATGTGTCCCTTATTACTCACCTGATACCCCAATACTGAGCCTCTGCTGCCGTATGTGTCCCTATTACTGCACCTGATACCTCAATACTGAGCCGCTGCTGCCGTATGTGTCCTTATTACTACACCTGATACCCCAATACTGAGCCGCTGCTGCCGTATGTGTCCCTATTACTGCACCTGATACCTCAATACTGAGCCGCTGCTGCCGTATGTGTCCCTATTACTGCACCTGATACCCAATACTGAGCCCTGCTGCCGTATGTGTCCCTATTACTGCACCTGATAACTCAATACTGAGCCGCTGCTGCCGTATGTGTCCTATTACTGCACCTGATACCCCAATACTGAGCCTCTGCTGCCGTATGTGTCCCTATTACTGCACCTGATACCCCAATACTGAGCCTCTGCTGTCGTATGTGTCCCTATTACTGCACCTGATACCCCAATACTGAGCCGCTGCTGCTGTATGTGACCCCATTACTGCACCTGCTGGTGGTTCTGTGTGACCTCTAAATTCTAAAGCACCTCTCTATAATATAGTAATGCCAGGTGCAAGTGCCCTAGAAAACAGTGACACATTTTTTCCCCTAGAATGTAATAATGCCCTGTGTGCCCCTTTGACAGTCACAGTAACCAGAGTTCCCTTATAACAATAAGTGCCCACTTTACACTTAATAATGTCCCGAGTCTCCCCCTGTACAGCTCCCCTACACACAGTGTGATGCCCCCTCTCTGGATATATACTGACCCCTTAATATCCCCAAACTATTTAATGGCTCCAACACTGTATGATGGCCCCGCCACTATAATCCCCACACTGTATGATGGCCCCCTAGATAGCCTCCATATAGCATAATACACCAGATAGTACTCAATATAGTATAATGCAACCCCATAGGCAGTCTTATTTATTATGCACCCCCATATGGAGCCTCTGTAGTATAATGCACCCCCATAGGCAGCCTCTATATTATAATGCACCCCCATATGGAGCCTCTGTAGTATAATGCACGCCATAGGCAGCCTCTATATTATAATGCACCCCCATAGGCAGCCTTATTTATAATGCACCCCCATATGGAGCCTCTGTAATATAATGCACCCCATAGGCAGCCTTATTTATAATGCACCCCCATATGGAGCCTCTGTAGTATAATGCACCCCATAGGCAGCCTAATTTATAATGCACCCCCATATGGAACCTCTGTAATATAATGCACCCCATAGGCAGTCTTATTTATAATGCACCCCCATATGGAGCCTCTGTAATATAATGCACCCCATAGGCAGTCTTATTTATAATGCACCCCCATATGGAGCCTCTGTAGTATAATGCACCCCATAGGCAGTCTTAATTATAATGCACCCCCATATGGAGCCTCTGTAATATAATGCACCCCATAGGCAGTCTTATTTATAATTCACCCCCATATGGAGCCTCTGTAATATAATACACCCCCATATGGAGCCTCTGTAGTATAATACACTCCCATATGGAGCCTCTGTAGTATAATGCACCCCATAGGCAGCCTTATTTATAATGCACCCCCATATGGAGCCTCTGTAATATAATACACCCCCATATGGAGCCTCTGTAGTATAATGCACCCCATAGGCAGCCTTATTTATAATGCACCCCCATATGGAGCCTCTGTAATATAATGCACCCCATAGGCAGCCTTATTTATAATGCACCCCCATATGGAGCCTCTGTAATATAATGCACCCCATAGGCAGTCTTATTTATAATGCACCCCCATATGGAGCCTCTGTAATATAATGCACCCCATAGGCAGCCTTATTTATAATGCACCCCCATATGGAGCCTCTGTAGTATAATGCACCCCATATGGAGCCTCTGTAGTATAATGCACCCCATAGGCAGTCTTATTTATAATGCACCCCCATATGGAGCCTCTGCAATATAATGCACCCCATAGGCAGTCTTATTTATAATGCACCCCCATATGGAGCCTCTGTAGTATAATGCACCCCATAGGCAGTCTTATTTATAATGCACCCCCATATGGAGCCTCTGTAGTATAATGCACCCCCATATGGAGCCTCTGTAGTATAATGCACCCCCATATGGAGCCTCTGTAATATAATGCACCCCATAGGCAATAGTCTTATTTATAATGCACCCCATATGGAGCCTCTGTAGTATAATGCACCCCCATATGGAGCCTCTGCAATATAATGCACCCATAGGCAGTCTTATTTATGATGCACCCCCATATGGAGCCTCTGTAATATAATGCACCCCATAGGCAGCCTTTTTATAATGCACCCCCATATGGAGCCTCTGTAGTATAATGCACCCCATAGGCAGTCTTATTTATAATGCACCCCCATATGGAGCCTCTGTAATATAATGCACCCCATAGGCAGTCATATTTATAATGCACCCCCATATGGAGCCTCTGTAGTATAATGCACCCCATAGGCAGTCTTATTTATAATGCACCCCCATATGGAGCCTCTATAATATAATGCACCCCCATATGGAGCCTCTGTAGTATAATGCACCCCATAGGCAGTCTTATTTATAATGCACCCCCATATGGAGCCTCTGTAATATAATGCACCCCATAGGCAGTCATATTTATAATGCACCCCCATATGGAGCCTCTGTAGTATAATGCACCCCATAGGCAGTCTTATTTATAATGCACCCCCATATGGAGCCTCTGTAATATAATGCACCCCATAGGCAGTCTTATTTATAATGCACCCCCATATGGAGCCTCTGTAATATAATGCACCCCATAGGCAGTCTTATTTATAATGCATCCCCATATGGAGCCTCTGTAATATAATGCACCCCATAGGCAGTCTTATTTATAATGCACCCCCATATGGAGCCTCTATAATATAATGCACCCCCATATGGAGCCTCTGTAATATAATGCACCCCATAGGCAGTCTTATTTATAATGCACCCCCATATGGAGCCTCTGTAATATAATGCACCCCCATTACAAAAATAATAAATCCTGTACTCACCTCTCTTGCTCCCTGCTCTCCCTCTCTTCTCCTGACAGCGGGCACCGGGCAGTGACGTCATTGCCGAATCAGATGATCCTCCGAAGACGGGCGGGGGCCCACTGCTGGCACCGGGCCCCCCACCGCCTGCTCAGGGGCCACATAGCGGCCGGCGGCAGAGCAGGGAGATCGATTCTCCCTGCTCTGCCCCAGAATGTAACTGTATCAGTGCGCTGTGTACGCCGATGCAGTTACAGTAGCGTAGCTCCGGGTGGGCCCCCTCCGAGCGCGGGGCCCGGGGCCACCGCCCCTCTGCCCCCCGGTAGCTACGCTACTGGGTATGAGCCCTGGTCCATGTGGTCTTTTTGAAGACAGCCAGGCCAGCAGACGAGCGCGCCCACTGACCCTGTCTCCACAGCCCCATTTCTGCCATGTAGAAAAGAGACAGATGTTTCTGAAATAAATAGTAATTGGAGGATAATATCAGATGATTGTCATCCCTGGATTATCAGCTGTTTATGACGTGTGAAGCTGACAGGGAATTAAGATGGTGTCCTGATACAATCATTTGTGTTGGGCTGGTCTGCTGAAATGTCAAATAAAAATTTCATTCTCTAATTCTTGAAATTTGGAAATTTTGAGAGATTGATTTTATGTGCAGATTATCTTTCCACTGCAGCTATAAAATGTAATGGGTGTTGACAGCTTTTTCAACATTAAGCAGAGAACCAAGAAGAATCATGTCCTATTTACAATTCTAATAATAAGGGAACCTTATATTAGGTTTTGTATGTTCTGTCTGGCGCTTTAAGATCACCTCTTTCTGACCCCATTGTTTAGGGTATGACGTTTATTACAGCCTTTGCCCATATCCTTTGGGTATCGGGAGCTTTATATGTTTTCACATGAGCCCCACAATAAGGATGAGTAAGGACGCAATGTTTTCCCAATAAATTCACTCTATTCCATCCTTCTGGATGTACAGTTGCGGGAATAAAATATGTTTAATTCCGCCCCTGTTACTATGACAGCATAGAGTTTAGCGAATATATCACCATGATTATGCTCCTATGGGTCGGGACCTTTGGTGATGTTGACGCCTCGTGATTAGTACAAGCCCATCATCTGTTAAACATAACAGCCCCTTTCAATTGAGGATTGGGTGAGACTGTTCCATTTATATGCAAATTGATGTTGTCTGTGCCTGCAGTAAATCTGTTCGGCACTGGCTGTTTTTGACCTCTTTGTGGAGGTATTGATATTAATATGCTAATATTTCTAAATCAACATTTGCCATATTTTACATGACTGTCTCTGTATATACTAATTAGTGTTCATCATGATCTACATGACTGAACAAATGATTGAAGTAGTATTACATGTATGGCAATGATTGGTATATTTTGGTGCAGTTGTATGTCTAGCACTATTCTACAACACTTTTTTGATTGGCACTAATTGTGTGTTTCCGGTTGTAGCACTGAGTAGCGCGATCATCTTAAAATTTGGGTCCTAGTTTTTTATATAAAAATTTTGTTTTTATATCTAATAAAAGTTAAGTTTTATCTCCATTTTTGCTCAATATCCCTAATTTTCTAGTGGAGGGCATACCCATTGCTTCTTATTGTTTAATCTTCAGGGTATGGCAGGCTTTCTTGAGACTTGATATAAGTCAGTGGGCTTCAGAAGCGAAAGAGGTTTTCTCCGATCAAGCCTTTGTACAGAAGAAATACACCCCCTCATTTAATGCATTTAGCAAAAATCTTTAAAAATCAAACCACCTCTTGGTGGGAAGTGCAGACGCTTGAAAGCTATATTAAAGCGGGAATAGTTCCCTGTAATTTGAGAATTACTCTACATTCCCCCTTTAGGTTTAAAAACCCTGGGCTACTAAATACATGGGAAAAAGAAGCAACAGAAAGTTCACTTAGGTTTATGAAACTACTTCTTGAAGAAGAAAAAATAAACTTGTCTAATCTTAATGAGGCTTTGAAAACTCAGATAGAGATTACTAAAAAATTCTCTAGTGAACCAGATTTCTCAGCAAAAAAAGCCGCATTACAAAATACATTAGAAAGGTTCCAATTTCATTTAAAAGAGAGGAAACATAAATATTTTATAAGGGATCTTCAAGAATTTAAAGACAACAAGGCCTATACTTTCCCCACAAATAATAACAATTTTCGTAGTCTAGAAACGGACAGGTCCTCTACTGACACTGAGGTAGCCTATACTGAGGGTAGACCTAGGAACCAGAGGGGGCGATATAGAGGGACCCCTGGAAGGGGAAGAGAGAACAATAGAGGAGCAACAGCTGGGGGATCTTTTTTGGAGGAGAGTTACCAACTGAGAAGTCGGTTCAATCTCTCGAATCCCCAATATCACAAATAATTAATCTTTCCACCCGTTCTCTTTCTGAAATTGAGATGATGGTCTTATCTAAAGGCCTCACATTTGTACCTACGACAGATTATTACTCCTTTGAGGTTGTAAAAGATTTAAATCTATTTGTGCACAAGCTCAAGTGGCACAAAGACTATCCCAGAGTGAACAACAAATATGCTCGGAATTGGGGGTGAGTGATGACATGTTAGAAGATATTAGATTGTCGTACAGTCTCGGTGATCCCATTGCTACCCATGAGGATTGGGCCCTTTTACTGATCTTAAAAATAAAAGTCAGAAAATGCCCCCCCATCAAGGCGATTTGTGTTCTATTGATGTTTTTTCAAAGTTGGTAACAGAAGACCTGAGGGCTCTTGATAAGCATAGACAGAGAGATAGCCACAACCGTACTAAATCAGAAATGGTTGCCCTGTGTAACCTTGAAAAGATCATATGGTTACAGTAAAGAAGTCAGACAAAGGGGGCAATATTGTAATTTTGAATACAAATGATTATCTGAAACTCTGCAATTCATTATTACAAGATAGGGCATGCTATGATGTTTTGGTGGCCAATCCAACAAAGGACTATTTGTCTGATTTAAAGATACTGGCCAAAACTTGGTTGGATAATCAGGTTATCTCTAAACAAGAACATGATTTTATCTGTCCAAAATTTCCAGTTCTGGCAACCTTTTATTGTTTACTGAAAACTCATAAGGGTTTAAACCCTTTGAAAGGCAGACCCATTGTGTCAGGAGTGGACAGCCTGACACAAAATTTAGGTATCTATTTGGACTGTGTCCTGAGACACTTTGTGATGAGCCTAAACTCTTATCTATGTGATACTAGTGATCTTCTGAGGAGATTAGAAGGTCTGATGCTTGATGGCGATATGATGTTAGCCAGTATAGATGCTGAGTCACGTTATTCTTCTATCCCTCATCAAAAAGGATTAGCAGCAGTTAAATTTTTCTTAAGGAGTCGAGGTCATCAATATTCCAACCACAATGATTTTGTTCTAGAGGGTTTGAAATTCTGTCTATCAAGGAACGTCTTCACTTTTGATGGGAAGTACTTCCATCAGCTCAGGGGAACAGCGATGGGAAGCCCCTGTGCCCGTCATATGCAAATTTGTTACTTGGCTGGTGGGAGGAAACCGTTGTTTTTGGAGACGTTCCTGTTGCTGGAAGTGAGAGGATTTCATTGTGGACACGGTTTATAGACGACATTTTGATTACATGGAGAGGGAACGGGACTCAGTTTAAACAGTTTGTGTACAATCTTAATATCAATTATCTCAATTTGTATTTCACATATGAGATAACTGATAAACAACTCCCATTTCTAGATCTTCTTATTCGGAAGAAAAGTGATGGAACGTTGGTGACAAAAACATACAGAAAGGCCATGGCTACCAATTCACTCCTCAGGTGGGAAAGTAATCACCCATTGCCCTTAAAGAAGGGTATTCCGAAAGGTCAATATATGCGTCTGCGTCGTAATTGTTTGGATGATGCAGACTTTGAATTGCAGGCGGCGGATTTGGGCTACAGATTTTTGGAAAGGGGGTACCCTAAAAATGTCCTTACTAAGGCATACAGAGAGACCAGGGCCATGGAGCGTTCTAGTCCACTAAGCTCCAAACCTGAGACTAACTTAAATGATGGTATCTGTAGATTTATTACTACCTACTCAAATCGGGACCATCAAATAAGTAGCATTTTGGTCAAACATTGGCCCATTTTGCAAATGGATGAAGATGTTGGAAAGTTAGTAAAATCGGCCCCATCCATCTGTATCGAAAAGGAAGGTCACTGAATGACAGACTAGTGCACAGCCACTATGTTTCACCAACAGATTAAAACTGGCTGATTTCCAATGTGAAGGGATGTTACAATGCAGTGGCTGTGCGGCATGTGAATTTGTGACACAAACGAAGTCTTTTGTGAGCAATGTTACTGGAAGGTGTTTTATGATCAGGTCCTTTATCAACTGTAGGACAAAAGAAATTATTTACAAGAAGAATTGTCAATGTGGGCTAGAATATGTCGGCAAGACAAAAAGGGAGTTCCGTAAAAGAGCAGGAGAGCATCTCAGGTATATACGCAATCAGAGGGACACCGCAGTTGCCAGACATGTTAATAACATACATTCTGGCAACACTAAGGTATTAAGATTTGTGGGTATAGATCAAATAAAGACATTACCAAGGGGCGGAGAATGGGACCGCTGGATCCTTCAAAGGGAAACAAAATGGATCTACAAACTTGACACAGTGGCCCCTAAAGGCCTTAATGAGCAACAGTCATATACATGTTTTCTATGAAAGGGTTCATATAGGGTCATTGTAGAAGGGACAGCCGTCGTGGAGCAGGGGCGCCACTTGGGCAGGTCTTTAGGGTGACAACCTCCGCTGTCAGGAAGGGATCAGTACTATTGTATTACTTAATAGGTGTTAAAAATAAATATGACACTGCTGCAGGGTAATTTTACCCAGATATTATGTTGACTTAAGGTATGTCACACTAAGCAAGATCGTTAACGAGATCGCTAAAGCGTCAGCGATTTTATGATGCAGTAGCGATCTCGTTAGCGACGCAGTTGTGTGTGACATGTAGCGGCGATGTGGCCCCCGCTGCGATGTCGCTGATCGCTCATTAACGTTCTGAGCCGTTTTTTTGGTCGTTGGTGTCCCGCTGGTGAGCCTGAAGTGTGACACCCTTTATGAACGACTTCACCAGCGTCGCAGGTGGGACTAGGTTTTCCCAACGACCGCAGAGGTCGTTATACAGATCGCTGATCTCTGATGAGATCTTTGTGTTTGGAAGCTAACTAGCGACCACATAGCGATCGCACCAGCGATCTCGCCAGGTCGTGTTGTTGTCGTGATCGCTGGTGCGATCGCTAAGTGTGACAGTGCCTTTAGGGTTAGAGTTTTCCCTTTGTCTAAATTACATAATTTTTTGTTCCCCTCCATATTTCAAGAAAGAATCCAATCCTATTTCCCTACCCTCATATAGTGTTAGGGAATTGCAGGGTCATTGTAGTAGGGATAGCGGAGGTGGAGTGGGGGCGCCACTTGCGCAGGTCTTTAGGGTCCAACCTCCGCTGTTAGGAAGGAGCCAGTTTTAGTGTAGTTCTTAATAGTTGGAATGGTGAGGCACAACACTACCTTATATTTACTGGATTTACTTGTCTTTATTTCATCGTCCCCGTATCCAATTCCATGTCTGTTGCTCTTTCCTCCGCCTGTGTCTCTAGGTGCTGTTCTCTCTTGCATTATATAACAAATTACAATTATGATAATAAGGGAACCTTATATTAGGTTTCCCTAATTGAATTGGGGATTGTATGTTCTGTCTGGCGCTTTAAGATCACCTCTTTCTGACCCCATTGTTTAGGGTATGACGTTTATTACAGCCTTTGCCCATATCCTTTGGGAGCTTTATATGTTTTCACATGAGCCCACAATAAGGATGAATAAGGACGCTATGTTTTCCAATAAATTCACTCTATGCTATCCTTCTGGGTGTATAGTTGCGGGAATAAAATATGTGTAATACCGCCCCTGTTAAGTTTTATCTCCATTTTTGCTGAATAATATCAGTAATTCGGTAGTTTCCCATCCATCTAAACAATAATGCCACAACAGATGAATAATAACATAATACTGTACATTATTCCTCAGTGAATATGAAAACCTGCCCTTACAGTCATATTCCCACCAGCAGGGGCACGGGGCATTTCGGTTTAGCACACGGCTCTTACTGGGCTCCTCAATCCTCTGGCGATGCAGATTTTCAGGATGTAAATGGTCGTCAGATTGTCACCAGTACTGATCAGCAGATTTAATTCGGTGTTGTGCAAAAAAGTGTTCACAAATCTAGCATAGCTGTCACAATTCAAACATAAAATGAATTATTGTGACTAAAAGAGTCACACTTGAAAACAACATGCTAGAAATATTTTAGGCAAGGGAACATGATAAAGACATGGCCTGATCAGATATCTGTGATGTGTATAATGATGCAATGCTAATAAATGGTGACTCAGGGATCACAATAAAGCCAATAAGTGGAATGAATAAGCCAAAATCTGCACTCCTCAACGTTCAAATTGCAACACCAATAAGGAAAAGTTGTGTAAGTATGGAAATCATAGAAAGTTAATGTGACGACGCAGCATTTAATTTTAATTATCCAGGCGTACATTCAGCCATCCAGGAGACGTAGACTGTTATCTATATGTTGACTTTTTCTATAGCATTAATGTTAGTGATAATAACTAGAAGTGATATTAATGGTGATGAATAATACTAATAAGAGCACAAATAGTAACTAGCACTAATAATGCTAATGATAATAACTGGTGCTAGTAATGATGATAAAGACTAGTGCTAACATCAATAGTAATGACAATAACTAGTATTAATAATAATGCTAATGACTAGTACTATTAAACATACACACATGATAATAAACAGCAAGAATAATAAAAGTTAGTACTAATAAAAAAAATGGTAGTAAATAGTCCTAATACTAATGCTGATGGTAATCATAATAACTAGTGCTAATATCACTTATAATGATAACTAGTAGGAATATTTATGGTAATACTAGTACAACTGAAAACTCCAATATTAGTTTTTTCTAACAATACTAATGATAATAGAAACTAGTTCAAATATCAAAAAAGATTATTATTATTAATAATTATTAATAATAATGATAGCAAGTGCTAATATAACTGGTAACGATGACTACCAATAAGATTTCTAACAAATAGCACTAATTATACTATCGAGAACAATATTAACATTAACTAGTACTATTAAAAAATCAATGATAACTAACAGCAATGATAATAGATCGAGCTTATAATAATGTTATTACTAGCTGTAACAATAATATCGATGATAATGAGTATTAATGCTAATAGCTAGTGATAGTAATAGTGCTAATGACAACCTCCGGATGCGTGTGACTCGTCTGAGAGCGTGAAGCCGGCACTGACTGTCCGCGGGATCGCGTGACACATATGACAATATGAGAACAGAAGTCATTTCCAACCTCAGATCTATGGCAGCTCCCTGGAATGTGTCCTTTCTGGTGACAA
The DNA here is from genome assembly GCA_033576555.1 of Oophaga sylvatica. Classification (NCBI taxonomy): domain Eukaryota; kingdom Metazoa; phylum Chordata; class Amphibia; order Anura; family Dendrobatidae; genus Oophaga; species Oophaga sylvatica. The sequence goes on along the minus strand of JARQOD010001749.1, from coordinate 77,809 downwards.
ATAATCACACATTCGTACATCGGCTCTGGAGCGAGAAGTGACAAGACAAGGGGCAGAAGCATTCATTAAGGGGCGCGTGGGATCTTTTGCTTTGGGCCCCATGAGATTCACATTACACCACTGTTTTTATGCATTTTTGAATGGGTATAAATGCTGAAAATAAGCAGAGTGCATAAAATCTCAGCAATCTCATTCATTTTGATGGTACTGTAAAGCGCAGCATTTTCTAAGCTTGAAAATGCAGGGAAAAAACTTGGCAAAAACCCAAGGTGTGAACAAGCCCTAGGATCTGTATGCTGCATTAAATCTAAGAATACAAGAGCGCCACTTCCTAAAGAGAAAACTGATAGTAACCACACAACTTGAGAACAAATGGCTGATCAGATACAAGCAAACATTATGTGTGGACACCATGAAAGAGAAATTGTGCCATGTGGGATCAGTAGGGACTTCTCTCACAAACAAGCGGAGAGAGAATAAGGGATTGTCCTAAGCACTGGGCCTCGGTGTGCGATGGCTGTCAGCGCGCCTCGTCCTCCAGGCCGGGAGGTAGGCCCCTCCAGTGCAGACAGATCTGCCATCAGGAGGTCTCTTTACGTCTTCTCTGAAGCTGGGATGAGCTGTTAATGTGCTTCCCTGTGACTAAGCAGAGGAATTATGAGCTGCAGACATTTCCAGTCACTTTAGGGCTGTTCTCTACCTGTCACCTCCCAGCCCAAAGCCTTATAAACTGGGATTCTGGCACCTAGGAGTTCATAAGCCGTGACCACAGGCCTGAAGGCAAGGTACGTCCAACATTACCTTACTTATATCCAAGGGAGGGGGCATCTACATCATAGAAATAAGAGAGGAAAAACAGCAGAAATGAAAGATATAGGAGATAAAAGATCAAAAGAAAAATGGAGAGAATTTGTGAAATAACCAGAGAGAGAACAAAAGCCACAAATGTAAATGTCTAGATGTCATCTAGTGCTCGAATACTTGTCGTCATCCTGATATTACATGGCTCTTATAGCTGTCTATTAGGAGTGAGCACCATATATAAAGCTAGGAGAGTCACTTGTAGAGAAGTGTCTGGGTTTACTTGTACAACTAAACAAATAAAGCCGCACTCTGTAGTTCTATAGCGTACAAACATGAAATATAAACATTGAATTGCATTACTGCTCTAGAAAATAGGAAAAATTGAGAATACTTAGTGCATAAATTCATGTGTGCCCGGCAGCCACGATAAGGCGACTCTCGTTGCTGGGACCTGCCTAATGTGAACACGCTTCTAGACTAAAGTGTACACCTCTATAGGAAGGTAGGAGCAGTCTGAGGCTGAGGGCCGGAGTGCTCAGTCAGGGAGCATATGTATACTAATATCAAAAGACTGACCATCACTTCCAAGCAGAAATCTGGTGTGAACAGGTGCTTAAGAGTAGCCATCTCCATATACAACTAAATGCAGAGAAGAGAGAGACAAAGAGCGCAAATAGGGTCTTATCCCACACACTCAGGTACGAAAAGCTTCAAGAATACTGCTCACCTGGTAGGACTAAGTATAGGCATGTAAGAATGTCGGCTGCTGCAGATCCACAAGCCAGTCAATGACCGCAGGAGATAAACAATTCTTGTAAAGGAAATGTGCTTTTTGTCCGCGCTGCCGTGATGAGAAGAATCCCACAGGATGATAAAGAAGGATGGTGGTTTTATTCAACGCGTTTCAGGGTCTATTGTGACCCCTTCCTCAGGAAATACCACACATAGCATAGTATGTGTATAGTAGAATAGCATAGGATGTTATGTGTGGTATTTCCTGAGGAAGGGGTCACAATAGACCCTGAAACGCGTCAAATAAAACCGCCATCCTTCTTTATTATCCTGTGGGATTCTTCTCGTCACGGCAGCACGGATAAAAAAACATTTCCTTTACAAGAATTGAATAATCATATGCAACTAAACAAATGAAGCCGCACTCTGTAGCGCTATAACAGGCAAACATGAACATTGAATTGCATTACTGCTCTGGAAAATAGGAAAAACTGAGAATAATAATAATCTTTATTTATATAGCGCCAACATATTCCGCAGCGCTTTACAGTTTAACAGTTTCAAAATACAAGTCATAAGTAACAACGTTAACAATACAATAATTAAAGCAGAATCAGCCGCCCCTGCTCGTGAGAGCTTACAATCTACAATGAGGTGGGGGAGATACAAAGTACAGGTGTGTATATACAATGGTGCATTTACAATGATGGTCCGGCCATCTTGAGGGAGTGAGGGCATGGATGGAGATAGTGAATGGGCTACACATACACACACACTTACACATAGAATGACTTTGATTAGTGAACGTGATAGGCCGCTGAGAATACTTAAAACATAAATTTCATGTTTGATATGTGGGTTTACTTGTACATCACATACTAAACAGGACAATGTCAATTGGTGGCTTCTAAGGTCAGCAGGTTACTGTCGTGATAGAGGTATGGCTTCACGGGGCAGGGACATAATGCGATCACTCATCAGGAATATGCAGCTCAGTTCTGGGCAGCAATTCATAGAGATCATGGAGTTAGAAATGGTAAAAAGAGCCACAAAAGTGATGTGCGGTGAAGGAAGCTGAGAAAAGAATGAAATGTATTTACTATTGAGACAAGATGTCTAAGGGGCGACATGATTAATTTGTACAAGTACATGAATGGCTTGTACAAAAAATATGGTCAAAACCTGCTACATGTAAAACACCCCCAAATGACGAGGGGCACTCCCACCGTCTGGAGTAAGGCAGAGTTAGTCTCCAAAGAAGACAAGGTTTCAGTTCCATGAGAGCTATTCATCTGTGGGACAGCCGCCCTCAGGAGCTGCCATCAAGGACCGATGATGGCTCCAAAAAGAAGGAAATAACATCAATAGTTCTGTAAATGTGTAAAGTTATTTTCTGAATGTTTGGCCCAATTGACAATTGGGATTAGGAGGGAAAGATGAGCTCTTCTGGGGCAAATTGGATCTTGAATTGTGGGTGTACACATACCTCTCCATTTTACCCTTTCCCATCCCTCAGTTGAATTTTATGGACATTTGTTTTTCTTTCTGCTGAATTAACTATGTATTTAATATGGCTCTTTTATCTGTGTGTTAAAAGTAGACGTAATTACATGTATTTAGTCTTTAGCAAACATGTCTAAGTGGCATGATAGGTTTAATCCATATCCTAATATTACATGGCTCTCATATCTGTTGTAAAGCGGCAGCTGGACAGGTCCTGGACTGAAGATATGTGTCACGGAGGTGGCAAGTCTCGGTAGTGTAGGCCCCGGAGAAGCAAGCTCCAGCATGTATAGTGATAAGTAGAGATGGGTGAGCCCGAATGGTAAAGTTCGGTATCTGTATCAAACAACTACTGTTCGGGCACAGACACCAAACACATACTTCACCAGAAAGTCCGTGTTACTGTTCAGGTTCGATCCCCGAACACCGGGTGTCTGTCGCACTGTCATGTGGATGACAGTGCAGCAAACACCGCTTCTGATCGGCGGTAAAATCATCACCGGCGGTCAGAGAGCCGCGGCTCCCATACTGTGAAATGATAGCTGTGATCGGAGGTATAAAGCTTGCCTCCAGTCACTGGTGTCGGCTGATGGAACTACTGCTCCCATTAGCCGACGACTGCTGCTACTAATAACAGCGAGAGCAGGAGTGGCTGATGGGAGTATTCATCATTCAGCTCATGCTCTGTAAATGCCCCCACAATATTGTCTCTTTATCTGGTGTAAAGAAATTATACTCCAACTACTTCTAGGAGTTTTATTTTGATATATCTGATCACAGATTGAGCATTTTTTAAGGCATGTCACAGCCCACCTCTACCGAGACTGCAGATCTGTCAACCTCCCATCTGCTTTGCGATGATTACAATGTTCAGAGACGCAATAAAGCCGCTCTGATATTTTCTTTTAAACCTGACGAACACTTCTTGCCAGACACAGATCTTAAGTTACATATGTCCAAAATGTTAAACCTTTTAATTAAAGAGATGAAAATTTGGTGGGATTGTACTACTCTCCAATCATATCTGGAGAAACACATGATTCCTCAGGGCCTTAGATTAAAGAAAATAGCTACACCTGTTTATTCAGATTTCTTTCCAGTAATGGGCGGATACCCTTAATGGCAGGATACCCTCAATGGCAGGATACCCTCAATGGCAGTATACCCTCAATGGCAGGATACCATCAATGGCAGGATACCCTCACAGACTGCTTCTGCCAGCTAATGAAATTGGACATTGAGGAAGAGGAACATACTCCATGCCTCCATGTCTATGACTCCATGCCTATCCCCGGACAAAAACAAACAAACAAAAAAAAACCTTGCTCAGGTGCCGCCCCCTCCCGCATCCTGACGCCCTAGGCACGCGCCCTCAAGTGCCTAGTGGCAAATACGGCCCTGGGGTGCAGAGTGTACATTAATGAGAAAAAAATGAACTTTTTTTCATTTACCAAATGGCTGCAATGACACAAAGAGTGAAAATGTAAAGGGGTCTGAATACTTTCCAAACCCAATGTATGTTCACTTTGTGGTCCTCATGTTCACCTGACAACAAATGATCGTTCTCTCTCTGCTATGAAGTTCATCAGAAGCGTTTCTGATAGACAGGTGCACTTACCCGGTCTAGAACCCGTCTCTCACATCATTTGATCTCTCCCTGTGTCCTCGATTTCTCAGAGCCAAATTCCAACAGCTTTTTCCTCCCTCCGTCTCCGTCCCTTCGGCTTCTTGTTAAGCACTCACCCAAACCTCTACCAATGGTCACTGGTAGGCCGGGGTCACACTTGCGTATGGCATCTGATGCGATATGCTAATGACCCTCGACTCCTGCTCTGCTGCGTGCGGAGCCGAGTGTCCTGCGACTGTGCTCGAGCCTCTGCACAGAGCCGATCCAAGCACAGCTGCGGAGGAGGGGAGAAATTAATTTCTCCATCTCCTCCATTTCCGGGGTCAGCGTATATCGCACAGCACTCGGATGATATTTACCTTCCTCTAGATCAACATGTTAGGGAGGTTAGGATAGGATATGGGTTGAACTAGATGGACTTAAAGTCTTCCTTCAACCTTAATAACTATGTTACTATGTAAGTTGTCTCACTTGCACTAGGCTTATATGGGTGCGAGTGAGCCGAGACTCGGCCGAGTGTCGGTGACAATGGCAGCATGCTGCGATTTCACTCGCACATTGAAAACGGCAGAGAAAAAAAACGCTGATGGGAGCTATCCTTGAAGCCAGTGTATAAGATAGGAGAGGGATATAGTTGCTAATTGGAAGAATGGCAGACCATTCTGAATATTCAAAAACCAAAAAAGCACAACCCGAATTTAAGTCCTCAAAGGAAAATACCAGTACAACTTCATTAATTCAATAAAATTACCTTTATTTGGACATAAGTGGAAACCGGTAGCACTAAAGCAATGTGCCTGTACTTGGAAAATAAGATAAAAGACAATACAATCAAACATAATTACATTAAATACAAAAAAATATACAATAATATTTTATAAAAAGAATCAGCGGGCCAAAAAAAGGGGTATATGTAATGATGAAATTGCCCGGGAACATGTATACCCATATCAAAAATACAATAATATCCAATAAATACAATAGATATTCCTTATGTATACATATTCCCCATCAATTGCTCCAAAGGTGCCATTCACATGTACAGCATAAAAAATAAATGATAAAAAATAAATAAAAAATGTATATAAAAAATATATACAAGGTGTATGCAAATCATGTGCAAAAAAGTTTATACAATCACAATAACACCATGTGAAAATAAATAAAACCAAACAATTGTTGGAAGTGATAAAAAAACAAAAATATTGGTCAAAATCAACAATTCAATATAGTGCAAGGTGTAGTGAGCACATATGTGCTGGAACACACTATGGAGAAATGCAGCCAAGAGCAGAAAAAGGGTCACTGGTGTCAAATCCACAGTGGTTCCCGAGGCAGAACCACGGCGCTTCAGACACAACGCGATCTCTGCTCCTTCTCCAACATCTCAGATATCCCAGTATTTTCCTCGCTCTTTCGCTTTTCTTCCCTCCTTTGTGGCGCACATGGAATGTCATTCTTCCCTTTGATCATACATTTCTCTTCACAATGTCGGCTTTACCAGACATTTTCTACGATACATAGGTTACGATGCAGCAGTTCCCTGTGTGTTTCTCCACCGTGGGCCATGTCATGATCTGGGCTCTACAACCCTCCTCTTATTATACAGACACAATTTATTCCAATGCTTTTAACTCTGTTATAATACATTTTTTCATTGATATTTTATTTTTCATTTTTATTCAGGTGTGGAATATAGGTGATATTAAATTATTAAACAAATTATACTCCACCATAAATGCCACATACTGATGAGCAAAATTAAACTCTAACCTATAGAAGGAGCTCCAAGTGGCCATGTAATTGGAGGGACACATCAAACGATAAACCAACAACATACCACAAAGTGGAAAAGATGTACACGTCCGTTATAGAAATAGATAAACTCTATTATTCCACATATTACAAAACAATGCCAGTGACAATAATGGGGTTAGAAAAGCCACATAGATGTGGAATAATAAAGTTTATCTATTTCTATAACGGACGTGTACAACTTTTCCACTTTGTGGTATAATAATTTATTAAGTATCATTTTAGATCTACAACTAACATTCGTCCCGTGACTCTGCTGAGCTTTGACACTGTCATGTGCCTGGTTTATAAAAGTACAACCTTTCCTGGCAGTCACATCAGGGTTCTGTCCTGATGAAGAGGTCCTGCGTGGCCTTGAAACGCGTTGACCCTGTAAATCTGATTTTTGAATAAATTTGATGCGTTGTAAACCATTGTGGATTCATCATCAGCAGCAGCACAGGAGTGACATCTCCCTCCTGATCGGCTCCCAGATGTACGATAGAGGGCCACTGAGGGCCCTTACCACAGCACCTGCTGACACTCTGCTAATTGTCATAACGACATGGCGGTGGACATGGTGGTGGTGGCGGGCAAAGCCCAAAATTCAGATAGGCATGTTTTAGCTGGCATTGTGAAGTGATGGGGAATATGTATTTGGGACCTCCCAAATGTAAAAGGAAAAACTAAAGCCAAAACGCTCTGTGTGAACATACGCTAAAGGGGAGGTATCATTTTTTTTTTGCATTATATACATGAAATTATGAAGGAAATAATTTTTCTTAACATTTGTCGCTTTAGAAAAAATTTTTTGGTTTGGTTTGGTAAGTCTTTTTAAAAATCTGTAAAATCGGTGCAATAGTCCGACAACATTATTCCCAGATCCCATATGTGAGTCAGAAAGGCATGCCGGCATCTTCTCCATGCTGTTCACATTTAGTTTTAGCTCTTTCCCATCCATTTCAGCTTTTTTCTCCGGCCCACAGACCCGTTTGTTGGGTCCAGCAGGAAAATATTTGGCTTTCCCATTGACTTGCATTGGGTTCCATATTTGGTACAAATACACAGTTATGGGGGGGCGTGGCCTAGGACGGTGATGGCGTGAGTCGCACTTGTCTGGTGCTCTGAGGTAATTGCCTCTAAAATCTACAAAAACTTGGCCAATAATCACAAGTCCTCACAAACATGTCAAGGAACATCTGTTAAACGTCTTACCCACTTTGTGGAGGTATATCTTTACATTTAGGACATTTTTCCTTCAGGATATACCATCAGCTGGCATGATTACTGTGCTGTGATACTGAGGCCTAATTGCCTTTCAGCTGACAGACTTCTTATGACTGACTTTAATTTATTCATCATAAAATTCATTATAATTTGGCAATTTTTTTATGTAAATGGATTAATTCTTCATCAAAATTTTTGTGATTAATTAACATCAAATCACTTGGAGACTGTTTCTTCTGAAGTGCTCTGGAAAAATACTGACACCTCGGTGGTGACATTTATTCAACCCAGCAACAGAGGAATTGTTATTCAATTTTACATTAGCCTCCCTCGGATAAAGACAGAGGCTACAGAGGATTACAATAGGTTATTATTCATCGGAATTTTCATCAGTGTTACTAAGATACCGGGGGTGGCTGATAACACCGAGCCGCTGGGGGCAATAGCGGCGGTCAGAATTACTTTTACAGTTCATATAGTGGAATTATTATTCAGTTTTTTACATTAGCCTCCCTCAGATAATAACAGAGGCTGAAGAGGATTTCAATAGGTCGTTATTCATCTGAATTTTCCTCAGCGCAATCTGCTGATTGACAATTCTGACTCTCTGCGAAGTGAAAGGACATTACTAATACAGCCAATTCAACTTACAGTGAACAGACAATTTAGTTAAACAAGTGTGTTCTCTTTTGAGTTTCATACCATGGGCGTACCCACCGTGGGGCAGGGGGGGGCGTTGCCCCCCCCTAGGAGCAGGGGCGCGCCGTGCCAAGATAAGTCCATCGCATCAGCCGGCCCTTTAAAAGGTGCTTCTGGGCTGGCTGCGACTCACATACTAGACTGTATGGGCTCTTTCCAGCGGTGTGTGACATCGTTCCCGGGGGCGTGTTCTGCAAAGCCAGGAAGAGAAGCCGTGTGCTTGCTGCAGGAGGGAAATCTGAGGTCAGTCAGAGTCCTCAGTGACATAGGAGGATTTATTAATTAATGGGTTGATGTCTCCTTATCTACAGTAATATATACCTGACAGGAGCCTGTACAGTCTATATCTACAGTAATATATACCTGACAGGAGCCGTACAGTCTATATCTACAGTAATATATACCTGACAGGAGCCATTACAGTCTATATCTACAGTAATATATACCTGACAGGAGACCATACAGTCTATATATACAATAATATATACCTGACAGGAGCCCGTACAGTCTATATCTACAGTAATATATACCTGACAGGAGCCCATACAGTCTATATCTACATAATATATACCTGACAGGAGCCCTACAGTCTATATCTACAGTAATATATACCTGACAGGAGCCTTACAGTCTATATCTACAGTAATATATACCTGACAGGAGCCCGTACAGTCTATATCTACAGTAATATATACCTGACAGGAGACCATACAGTCTATATCTACAGTAATATATACCTGACAGGAGCCCGTACAGTCTATATCTACAGTAATATATACCTGACAGGAGCCCTGTACAGTCTATATCTACAGTAATATATACCTGACAGGAGACCATACAGTCTATATCTACAGTAATATATACCTGACAGGAGCCCATACAGTCTATATCTACAGTAATATATCCTGACAGGAGCCCGTACAGTCTATATCTACATAATATATACCTGACAGGAGCCCAGTACAGTCTATATCTACAATAATATATACTGACAGGAGCCCGTACAGTCTATATCTACAGTAATATATACCTGACAGGAGTCCCATACAGTCTATATCTACAGTAATATATACCTGACAGGAGCCTTACAGTCTATATCTACAGTAATATATACCTGACAGGAGCCCATACAGTCTATATCTACAGTAATATATACCTGACAGGAGCCCATACAGTCTATATCTACAGTAATATATACCTGACAGGAGCCCGTACAGTCTATATCTACAGTAATATATACCTGACAGGAGCCGTACAGTCTATATCTACATAATATATACCTGACAGGAGCCCATACAGTCTATATCTACAGTAATATATACCTGACAGGAGCCCGTACAGTCTATATCTACAGTAATATATACCTGACAGGAGCCCGTACAGTCTATATCTACAGTAATATATACCTGACAGGAGCCATACAGTCTATATCTACAGTAATATATACCTGACAGGAGCCCGTACAGTCTATATCTACAGTAATATATACCTGACAGGAGCCACAGTCTTATTACAGTAATATATACCTGACAGGGCCTCAGTCTATATTACAGTAATATAACCTGACAGGAGCCCGTACAGTCTATATCTACAGTAATATATACCTGACAGGAGCCCTACAGTCTATATCTACAGTAATATATACCTGACAGGAGCCCTACAGTCTATATATCTACAGTAATATTATACCTGACAGGAGCCGTACAGTCTATATCTACAGTAATATATACCTGACAGGAGCCCGTACAGTCTATATCTACAGTAATATATACCTGACAGGAGCCGTACAGTCTATATCTACAGTAATTATACCTGACAGGAGCCTACAGTCTATATCTACAGTATATATACCTGACAGGAGCCATACAGTCTATATCTACAGTAATATATACCTGACAGGAGCCGTACAGTCTATATCTACAGTAATATATACCTGACAGGAGCCATACAGTCTATATCTACAGTAATATATACCTGACAGGAGCCCATACAGTCTATATCTACAGTAATATATACCTGACAGGAGCCCATACAGTCTATATCTACAGTAATATATACCTGACAGGAGCCCATACAGTCTATATCTACAGTAATATATACCTGACAGGAGCCGTACAGTCTATTATTTACTACAGTACATTATACTATACCTGACAGGAGCCCTACAGTCTATATCTACAGTAATATATACTGACAGGAGCCACTACAGTCTATATCTACAGTAATATATACCTGACAGGAGCCCGTACAGTCTATATCTACAGTAATATATACCTGACAGGAGCCCATACAGTCTATATCTACAGTATATATATACCTGACAGGAGCCCGTACAGTCTATATCTACAGTAATATATACCTGACAGGAGCCGTACAGTCTATATCTACAGTAATATATACCTGACAGGAGCCGTACAGTCTATATCTACAGTAATATATACCTGACAGGAGCCGTACAGTCTATATCTACAGTAATATATACCTGACAGGAGCCCATACAGTCTATATCTACAGTAATATATACCTGACAGGAGCCCTACAGTCTATATCTACAGTAATATATACCTGACAGGAGCCCGTACAGTCTATATCTACAGTAATATATACCTGACAGGAGCCTACAGTCTATATCTACAGTAATATATACCTGACAGGAGCCTACAGTCTATATCTACAGTAATATATACCTGACAGGAGCCCGTACAGTCTATATCTACAGTAATATATACCTGACAGGAGCCGTACAGTCTATATCTACAGTAATATATACCTGACAGGAGCCTTACAGTCTATATCTACAGTAATATATACCTGACAGGAGCCCATACAGTCTATATCTACAGTAATATATACTGACAGGAGCCCTATACAGTTCTATATCTACATGTAATTATATACCTGACAGGAGCCCTACAGTCTATATCTACAGTAATATATACCTGACAGGAGCCTTACAGTCTATATCTACAGTAATATATACCTGACAGGAGCCCGTACAGTCTATATCTACAGTATATATTACCTGACAGGAGCCCTTACAGTCTATATCTACAGTAGATATATACCTGACAGGAGCCTATACAGTCTATATCTACAGTAATATATACTGACAGGAGCCATACAGTCTATATCTACAGTAATATATACCTGACAGGAGCCCATACAGTCTATATCTACAGTAATATATACCTGACAGGAGCCCGTACAGTCTATATCTACAGTAATATATACCTGACAGGAGCCCTACAGTCTATATCTACAGTAATATAACCTGACAGGAGCCGTACAGTCTATATCTACAGTAATATATACCTGACAGGAGCCCTGTACAGTCTATATCTACAGTAATATATAACCTGACAGGAGCCGTACAGTCTATATCTACGTAATATATACCTGACAGGAGCCTTACAGTCTATATCTACAGTAATATATACCT